>JAKCPI010014457.1:0-13589 GCA_023213315.1 Euborellia annulipes | reverse complement strand
TATTTGTGATAGTTATTAAAAACAAATTACCGATACATCTATAAAGGTTCGGTTAATTTAAATTCCTAATTTGAAACATACCCTTCAATTTCAACCAACGACCAATTTGGTAATTTAGGTTTATATTTATAATAAAAAAAAATAGCTGGAGGAGCTGAGTGGTGGTTGGAGGGGCAGGTGGTCTTTTTACAACCACTCGTCTCGTTCCCCCTTTTCCAAATTCGATTACCAGAAAGTTAAATTTGTATTCACTTGAAATGAGATTGGATTATGTCTACTGTTTCGTAGAATGGTTATTTAATTTAATAACGATTTCAAGCTATAATTGGATAATGAAATTGAATTTCTTGATATTAAATAAGACATTAATTTTTTTTTTTATATAGGTTATTGTATTGTCATTTGTTAGAAAATTTCTTTATTATTTTTTTTTATTAAAGAAGATTGTTTTTAAAATTAAAAAAATCTTGATTGATTTGCTGTTTATTTTTAAAGAAAAAAAAAATGTCCTGCTAAAGATTTGTCTTTGTATATTTACAATAAGGGATGAAATTTTTATAATTTCAAAAAGACAAACTTGATATTTAAAGTATTCATTTTTTGAATAGGCCTACTGTATACGTATATTGTGTATATAAAGCGAGGTTTAATTAAATAGCATAACTTCAAATGATTTGCTTGTTGCTTGGAAAGCTTCAACTAAAAAAACTCTCTCTAAACGATAAAATGCCCTTAAGGGAACAATTTTTCAACCTTGATTTTATTTGAAATAAATCTTGCCTATATTAATTGAAAGCAACTTTAGGAAAAAATAGTTTTGTAAAAAAAAAATCTTCAAAAGATAGTAAATTAAATATAATAATACATGTATGTTTCTTTGAAAAGATTTAAGATCACAGGATAATAAATGTTTTCGATTTTTTTCTTTAATTTGTTTAAGGTCATTTTAGGCATCTGATGCCATTTAGGCCCAGTCCCTATTTTTTTTCCTCCATTGGTAGTTAATTTAAATTTTTCTCTCTTTTGGAGGGGAATCGAACCCGAGGAGCTCCAATATTAAAATTTGTAATCTTAATGTACATAAAACTAGGGTCCGACCGAAACAAGATTTTTAGCCGAAACCGAATATTCGGCTTCAATTTTAGTTTCGGCCGAAACCCGTAACCGAAACCGAAACTTGTATTTCCTATAAAAAATTATTATTATTTTAACTTTTTTTTTTTTTTGAAATTTTTTTTTTCCCTCCCGTGAAAAATCATTTGACCTCTTTTTTTTAGGGATATTAAATTTTTTCCGCACCTTTTCCGCTTTTTGCAAATCATTTGACCTTTTTTTTGCATACGAGTCTCATCCCATCTTTTTCAGACTCATGTTTCGGCCACTTTTTTTGGCCGAAACCGAAACTACGGCCGAAACCAGGGTTTTTGGCCGAAACTGGCCGAAACTGTAACCGAAACCGAATATTCGGTCGGTTCCTACATAAATCCTGTTCTAATTTATTCATAAGTTTCAAAAATTATATATTTTGTTTAAAAAGGAAGTTAAGCAAAAGAAAAAAAAAAACACATATTACGAAAATTTGCCAAGAGATGTCAGAATGGTAGCTAATAATTTTATTTAATGCATTTGGTTGATTTTCATTGATCTTTTAACAATGACTTTATAAATGTTATTATATAGTATGTATCTTTTATAAAAGCATATAAGTACTGTATATAGATATAGGCTAATAGGGGATCGGCTGTTAGACTAACCTGCCATCTATTGCAAGAGTGCTGAACTATTTGACACATAATTTTTAAATGTATCTACTAAGCTTATTTTAAAATTTTCTTAATTAATTGTGATTAATAATAACAATAAATTCATTTTTAAATTTAAAAAAAACAAAATTAAGATTATTGGGACAGATTGTTTGCTGTATTTGTTTGATAACAAAAAAATTAATTTCCTTAATTTTTTAATGATTTAGACGAATTATAATAAGTCATTATAAAATTATGGCCTTTCTGTCTAAAATTATAACTTTCTGTCCTAATAATCCCTTATGAATATAATTCATTTAAAAATCATTGAAATGATTGATTATAATAGTCTAGTTTTTTTTTTTTTTTAAGTATGTTTAGAAGCCGCTCCTACACCCCCTTAAGATACTTAATATAAGTAAATTATTCTTTTAAGGGAGGAAATTTAAAATCTCCAGAGACTAGGAAATGTTGACAGAGTTTGATTTTCACAAACTCCTGTGGGAACAATTCTTTTTAAATTTAAAATTCCCATTTTTTTTTCAACCTCTCCATTCTTTTCATTTTTTCATCTTAACTCCTTTGTTAAAAAGGTTCTTTCTGCCCTTCGAAGACCGGCCCTCAGATCGATGTTAAAATGGAATGGAATGAAAGGAAGTGTTTTTTTTTTTTTTTAAGGGATAAAAAGAAAATGAAATAGAAATTTTTAACGCAAAAGTACTAAATGTTGATGAGATTATGTTTTTGACGCAAATAACATTAGAAAGAAATTATTTCTTATTTAATTCTCTTTCTCTGTTTTTTCCTTCCTTAAGCATACCCAGCAAAAAAAAATAAGTGCCTTTTATCCAATTATAAAATACAAATAATGTATTTTTAACAAAGCTTACTAATAATTTGAGAGCATAATCAAAATGGAAATTTATTATATATATAGACCTATGTTAAATAAATTTCTATAACATTTTTTTTTCTCTAACAAGGAAATATTTTTTATACATCTTGGTTCTCGTAATTCCTTTTGTTATATCCCAAAGGGATCAAGAAGATGGGAAAGAATAGGGTGAAATGATTCTCCTTTTTTAAGCATTTAATCCATTTTCTCTATTCTTGCCATCGTTTTACAGAAAAGGGTTTTTATAAACATAATTATCTTTCTGATTTACTCTCTCTTCGTCTAAAGGTAAAATTATAAAATCTGGTGTGACTGGTCGCACAGCACAATATTCCCTTACCTTCGGTAATCGAAAGTTGTGTTCTATGCTTGTCACACCAGATTTTTTTTGTGTCGAGATATATTTAGTTCACTGATTTATTCGATTTCAAGATGTAAAATTTATAATCATGGGAAAATATTTATATTTTGTTAGCATGGCAATCATTTCTCCTTTCTTTCCTATGAAGTAGGCCTACAATACAAGAGTAAAGTGTGCATCATACAATTTTGAGGGCAAAACAAGAATATACATTTGAAAGAGCATCAAAAAAATAATTGATTTTTGAATTTTAATCAAAATCGTTAAAGGCGAATTTTGAGAAAATCGAAAAAAACTGAAAAAATACATCAGTAAAGTACTAGTACTTTTTGGCTGATTTTGATTAAAAGCTTATTTTCATGCCTCAGGGGGGGGATGCCTAACTTAAATATAAAATTTCAACCTCCTAGCTCAATTCCTTCATGTTTAAAATTGAACACGACACACACACACACACACACACGCGCACAGACAGACAGACACACTGACAGACCATAGTGTGAAAACCACTTTTTTGGTTTCAGGGGACCTTAAAACGTGTATATCCATCAAAATCTCGACATCGTATTTTTGACATGAATCCAATACTTTCTCTCTCTATAATTATATTAACATATATAGAGGTAAGAGAAAGTAACAAGGGTGAATTAATAAACAAAAGTAAATCCAGGTTTCTGAAAAAACGAATATAAATATAATCATAATAAATGTGAGGATTTTTATATTATTTTTCCTTTTTTTTTGCTCCAAATAATGTAGACTATTATAAAAAGGAGTAAAAATAATTTACATATATAGTTAAGAGAGAAAAAAAAAATAACTTCATTTAATAAGACAAATCATTTAATTTGAAACTGGTACTCTGTCTGTCTGGGATCTGAACCCCTTGGATTTCAAGTTTATCAATACATTGACATCTCTAACATTAACCTCTCAACCACGGGGATTTATAATTTGATATAATTCCCAACTCACTCCACTTAGACACTCTTAAGGCTTACGACGAGAAACCCATGAAATTAAAAAAAAAAAAAGAAATTATATATTGATTGAAAATAATCAGAAAGAACAAATCTAAGCCCTATAAAAAAATTAATCAAAAAATCAAGTGAAATCGTAAAGTTTAGTATCTTACCAATGGAAACTTTATTATTTCAAGAAATGGATTTATTTCATAAAGAACAATTATTAAATTGGAAGCGCAGAAAAATATTGGAATATTTAGAAACTTCGAACGAAAGAAAGATAAAAAAAAAACACACGAAATATTCAAGAGTGCAAATTGTCTATAATAAATGAAGTTTTAAGCTCCTGATTCGACTGGCAAAAGAATTGACTTGACCTGGAAAGTGTATTGCATACAATCGAATTATTTTAAGGTGCGCGTCTCGGGGTGCTAATTTTGGGACTTTCCAGCGGCCACAATTTTGAAGCTATCGACCTCAAATTTTTTTTAAATTAAAGCTATTTAAAATATCTACAAATAATAGAAGCCCTTTTTTTGATTTTCGAAAAAAAAAAATTTTTTTTTTTAGATTAATCGCATTAAATAAAAGATATTTTAAAAAAAGGAGCTTTATAAGTTGTAGATAATTAAATTCTTAATTTACATCAAAACAAAAAAAAATAATAATATCAAAACTTCAAAAAAAAAAAAACTTTAGTCAAAACGTCAAAAAATAAATCAATCAAATAATTTAAAAAAAAAAATCTTAAAACGTCAAAAAAAAACTTTCAAAAAAAAAAAATAAAATATTTAAAATAAAAAAAAAAAAAAAAAACAAAAAAAAAAAAAACATCAAACTTGTGTTAAAAAATAATTAATTTTTTGCCTTTAATTAATTAGCTGGAAAGTCTAGAATGAAATGGAACAAGTTACGTGTATTCCAATGGGGGAACACTAACGCCATCTCTTGCCGCCTCGAGTCAATCGTGTTTTAACGATTTTTCGAGACGCGCACCTTAATACGATATTTTCGCAGCTATTTTGCTCTGGGAAAGCTAAAAACCTTCAAAGAAAACAAATTAATGTTTTAATCAATATGGATGACTTCACCGGAAGAAATTATCTCTAGTGAATATTGAGTAATTTACATAAATAAAATTTCTTCTAATAAAAATGCTACTTGAAGAGTAGGTCTCCACTGTTTGAATTAAATTTATTATTTCATTTTTAAAATTTTTCATATTAAATTAAATTAAATTATAAAATCTTTATTATTATCCCTATTTTTCATATTAAAATAAAGAATCAAAAGCGAATCAATATTAGAAATTCTTTTGACTATATTAAATATAAAATATCGAATTTGAAACGAAAAATTTCCCTTTATGAATGAAAAGAAATATGAGGTTCTTTTGAGATTTTTTTTTTTTTTGTTGAAAAAAGCCGTTCAAGATCAAAGACGCCATTTATGGATGAGTAACTCCATCTTACAATTTCATATTCATCTATTGAATTTTTTTTTATCTTTTAGCCAAGTTGATTTTCAATGGAAAAACATTGCTATAATACAATTGAGAGGTGTAATAACCCCTTTCTTAAAAAAAAAAAGAAACACTTTATTCATCCATTTAGAAACAAGGTTCATGTGTAAGAGATCCATAATCACAAAATAGAATAATTTAAAAGATAGACAAGAAGAGTGTGAATAATCTTTAATCAAGATGATATTAAGTTTAAATTAGATTATTTTTACTTTCTCTTACCTATGTATATATGTAATATATATATAAAGAGAAAGTATTGGATTCATGTCAAAAATTCGATGTCGAGATTTTGATGGATCTTCACGTTTTGAGGTCCCCTGAATCCAAAAAAGTGGTTTTCGCGACATGGTCTGTCTGTGTGTGTGTGGGTGTGTGGGTGTGTGTGTGGGTGTGTGGGTGTGTGTGTGGGTGTGTCTGTGTTCAATTTTAAGCATGAAGGAATTGAGCTATGAGGCTGAAATTTTATATTTAAGTTAAACACCCCCGGGACCGGAAAAATAAGCTTTTAATCAAAATCGGCCAAAGAGTACTAGTACTTTACTGATGTACTTTTTCAGTTTTTTTCGATTTTCTCAAAATTTGCTCCAACGATTTTTTTTTAAATTCAAAAATCAATTATTTTTTAGATGCTCTTTAAAATGTATATTCTCATTTTGCGATTGAAATCTTCTGAAGACCACTTTACTCTTGTATTTCATAGGGAAGGATAGGAGAAATGGTTGCCATGGTAACAAAATATAAATATTTTCCCATACTTATAAATTTTACATCTGAATTCATATGTTCCCTACTGTCGGGAACTAAATATATGTCGACACAAAAAATCTGGTGTGACAAGCACAGAACACAACTTTCGATTACCGAAGGTAAGAGAAAGTTGTGTGCTGTGCGCCAGTCACACCAGATTTTTATTTTACTAATTTATTTAAAATGTACAAGGGTTTGGATTTCAAATGAGAGCAAGCCAACTGTAACGTTACTGTTATAAAACCTCGGCATTTAATGACATCCGAAGCTAAAAAGGAAGATAAAATAATTTGTTTTATGTCATTTTCACTGTGAATCTCATATATACTGTATTTACATAATTATCTCAACTTTAACCCATTTCTCCTTTCTATTATCAAATGAGTTAAGAATTATTTAATAATCAAAGTCAAGTTTGCTATTTTAACCAAAAATTTGTAAAGTATATATAGAACAGAACAGAAGATGTCCTCTTCTCATAAAATTAATATTTACTAATTCAAACAGTCGAAAAAGATAGGGGTGTCGCCGGGAGTCGAACCATTGAGATTGCCATTATTGTAAGACCTGATGCTTTTTATAGATATTTTTATGTTGTTGTGTAATAATTTTTATTTATACTCGTTTCAGCTCATAAAAAACTGAAGATGGCCTTATTTAATTAAAGCCGAAATGTTTTCTTGAGATTTTCATTCGAGACTATCGTGTGTGATTGCAAACCTCTCTTCCCCCACAAGTTTCAATTTCCAAAGTGTGCATTCAGTCACATCAAATGTATTTAATTCTTGGGTTATCAGGTTTTTTGTTTTTCATTTTTAACAAAAAGACAAACTTTATTTGAGATTATCTTTTCTCATATAATAATTAAATAGCTAAAAAATGATTCCTTTGTCTGTCTAATGGAGTCGCCTGAGAGTTAGGCAACCCAAAGGTGTTCCCTAGCTGTTTAAAACGTTACGCACGTCGCGACGTTTGAAGCCTTGAGTAACTCAACGGAGGGCGCAATGCGTATTTCGCATGCATTTTATGCATCGATTTTTTTTTTTTAAATCTAGAGTATAACTGTTATCTATACAGCACTATTAAATTGTACTGTATAAAGACAAGTGCCTGTGTCTGTTTTTGTAACGCAGACTCCGAAACTTATTAGACCGATTTTCATGTTTGTTTTTTTTTATTTCGGGGGTGGTTTTAGGCTGTCATTATGCCCGTATTAGGGAGTAGGAAACCCCTCCCTCCCCCCTTATCAAGGGACTTACAAAACTCACACTAGAGCTTTATGAAACAGGTACAAACATGCTTTACGTAAAATATATTAATTTAATAATCAAATCTTTCAAATGGAAAATAAGAAATTGCTACTTCCTCCCCCTAAAATTCGACATTTTAAAGTTTTTAGACTTCTTCAGCCAATCATAAAATTTTTTATTTTTTATTTTTTCCATTCGATTTCAATAAAATTTAAACATGACGCTTCCCTTAGGTGTAAATAATTGAAAAATGCTGGCTCCAAAAAACCTCAGAATGTTTATCTACAACAGAGTTTTCCAACCTTTTTGAAGTTCACGGGACCGTTGGGAATAACATTAAAAACACCCTTCCATGAATTAAAAAATAAGTTTAATATGTAAATTTATTTGAAATATTACATAGGTAACGTTCACCATAACATAATATAGTAAACTTCACGCAAATAACTGAGAAAAAAAGTACATCAATAGTTTTGTTAGCTTAAGTATAGGGTAATTTTTTTGTTTATCTCAATATCTCGAGGTTGGTTCGCTAGAGTTTTTAACATAGCAATTTTACATTGATTTTTTTTTTTTTTTTTTTTTTTTAATAATAGATAAACATATGAATAAATTAAAAATAAAAAGTTTTCAAAAGTGGAACTAGGCCCCTACGGGCATATCCTCTCCCAGTTGTCTCCAGACTCTTCTTCGCTTGGCGATTCTGGTCCATTCTGTTCCTGCAGTCTTCACAATGTCGTCGGTCCATCTCGTCCGCTGTCTTCCCCTTTTTCTCTTCTTGTCGAGTGGGCACCATTCCGTAATTGTCCTCGTCCATCTGTCCTCTTCTGTTCTGGCTATATGTCCTGCCCACCTCCATTTCATACTTTTAATATTCAGGTTGATATTGGCCATTCGCGTTTTCCTATACATATCACAAACTCTGGCCCGATCTCTTCTTCTTACCCCTAAAATGCTTCTCACTAGGGATCTTTGGGTAGTTTCTAATCTTTTTTTCATTTTCTCTGTCAGCGACCAAGTTTGTGCTCCGTATGTGAGTGTTGGCAATACGCATTTTTTTAGGACACTTATTTTTGAGTTGAGCTTTATCTCTTTGTTCTTTAGTATGGACTTCATTGACCAGTATTTCTTCCAGCACAAGCCAATTCTGCGACTTAGTTCTTGTCCCGATCTCTCTTGGAAACCTATGGACTGCCCAAGATAAATTGTTTCTTCTTTACATGGGATTGGAGGTTCATTTTGAGCAAATTTAATATTTATCTGTTCACCATTTGTTACAATTACAGATTTTTGACAGTTTATTTTTAGACCAACCTTTAGACTCTCTTCGTTTAGTTGTTTTAGCATTGTTGTAATTTCCTCTTTGGATGTTCCAATCAGAACAATATCGTCCGCAAATCGCAAATTACTTAAAAATTTTCCATTTATTTTTAATCCCACTCGTTCCCAATTGAGGTGCTTAAACATTTCTTCTAATACACAATTGAAAAGAATAGGCGACAGCGGATCCCCTTGCCTTACTCCTCTTTTAATAGGGAAGAAAGGTCCCGGCTCATCCAAAACGATTCTGGCTTGGCAATCATTATATATATTTTTAATAATTGCGATATAGTTGATGTCTATGCCTTGTGAGAACATTGCTTCAAAGATACTTTCTTGATAAATAGAATCAAATGCTTTTGTGTAATCTAGAAAGGCTAAATATATTTCCATCTGATATTCTAGAGATTTCTCTATTAGTTGATTAATAACATGTAAGTGGTCTATTGTTGAAAAACCTGATCTGAATCCAGCTTGTTCTGCTGGCTGATTAAAACTCATAATTGGTTGTATTCTGTTTTGTATCAACTTCATAAAAATTTTTCCCACGTTTGAAGAAATGGTTAAAGGTCTGTAATTGTTAATATCTTTAGTGTCACCTTTTTATGCATAATAATAATGTTAGCTTTTTGCCATTGTATTGGAATAATTTTTGTTTTCAAAATATTGTTGAATAACATCAGTAGTGGTTTCTTCAGTGTATCTATATAATGTTTTATAATTTCATTTTTAATTCCATCAATACCAGGCATTTTTTCATTTTTTAGATTTTTTATTATATTAAGTAATTCTGACTCTAGAAAATCAGGAACACCCTCTTTAATTTGGTTGTTAACACTTGTCACATTCAAGTCTTGGCCTGCATATAGATTTTTATAGAAGTCGCTTGCCAATTTAATAATATTTGAGCGAATGTATTCAGGTACTTTATTCTTACTCATTAGACTTGGGATCATTTGCTTACCGGTAGATAAGGCTTGTTTTATTTTCCTAACTGCTGTGTGAGGTTCGATTAGTGCATTAATTATATTGTCGTTATATTTTTTTAGATCATTTTGTATTCTATACTTGACAGTTTTACACAATACATTATGCTCTATTCGATTTGCTACAGAGTTTCTTTTCTTTTTTAGTTCATTTCTTTTTTTTATAAGTTTTTTTGTATCTTCTGAAATTTTTGAAATTTTTTCATTTTTATCTAATGATTTATTCTGTATTATTTTTAGCCATTTTTCCATTATATCATATTGTTCTTGAACTTTATCATAATTGGTGCCTTCAAGTTTTTTAAATTCTTTTTTAATTTCATGAATTGTTTTATCTTTGTCATCATTTATTTTTATGGAATGTACTTTGTTCCATTCAGGATGGGGTCTTTTGCAAAATGTATGCGTTCGCACTTCGATTTTTAATAGCCGATGATCTGTGGAAAAAGCAAAATGATCAAAGATTTCAAATTTATTTATTATGTTTAAATGGGCGGTTATTATAAAATCAATTTCGTTTTTGTAGATTCCGTTTGGGGCCAGCCAGGTCCATTTTTTTGCCTGCTCGTTTTTTATAAAATGTGTTAACTATTTTCAGTCTATTTTCTTGGCAAAAATGTATTAATTTATTACCTCGCTCGTTACGTTTCCCATATCCATATGGTCCCATTACCGCTTGTTCTTCTTTTAATCTTCTTCCAATTTGGCTATTAAAGTCGCCCATGATTATTGTTTTATTCTTATAATTGTCAGGATTTTCTTCTATTACATCTTGCAGTAAGTTATAAAAGTCATCACAGATATTCTCATCGGCTTCATTTGTTGGTGCATAGACCTGTATCAGGGTGAGGGATTGTTTTTCTCCAAATGAAAGTTTTATAAGTGCCACCCTATCAGAAAATCCTTTGTATTCTATAACATTACTACTCAGTCTTTTGTCAATTATAAATCCGACCCCTCTTTGACCAGGCACAAGTCCAAAGTAGTAGAAAATTTTTCCTTCTTTCCTTTTTATAATTTTTTCTCCATGCCTTCTCACTTCTGCTACTCCTAATATATCTATTTTTGTTGATTCTAAAGCATTTCCCATTTCTAAGAGTCTTTCCTCTTCTTTTAATGTGCGCACGTTGAGTGTTGCTATTATTAATTTCTCTTTACTTTTCGTATTCCATTGATTCTTCTGTTTAATTACTTGGTTATTTGTTATATTGTTGCTCCTTGCATTATCATTTATTATATGGTTATTTTCTATGTTGTTGCTTGTTGTATTATTGTTTTCTATATAATTGTTTGTTGTATATTTATTTTTTATATTATATATTGTATTGTTATTTTCTATATTATTGTTCGTTGCATTATTATTTATTGTATTGTTAGTTTCTTTATTATTGTTTGTTGCATTATTTCTTGTATTGTTATTTTCTATATTATTGTTTGTTGTATTTTTAGTTATTGTTTTGTTATTTTTTATGTTGTTGTGGTTAGTTGTTAGTGTTGTATATGTTTCGTTTGTATATTCAATTGATAACTTCTCTGGGAGGATATGGTCATTTTCGCCCGAGGTGACCAGCCTTACTGGGCGGAGGTCCGGAGTCTGAGTTCTAGAGTTAGTTTGAGGCCTATATTCACGCTCCTGAGTTCCACTATGTATTTGTTAAGCATCCTCTCTGTACCTACTCTCACTTCCGATAGATTCTGCCCTGCGCTTTAGGAAGGTGGTTATTTTGCCACTCTCATCCTTATTGGCTGTGTCATTTTTTTTAATTTCTTGTCTTTGTTCTCATTTTGGTTATTCTTTTCTCCAATTGGAGATTTATTTAAAGGTCTTTTTTTAGCATTTTCATTATTTTTAAAGTTACTTGTTTTCTCCTTAATAATTAATTTATCATATTTAATGATTGCGTATTTTCCATCATTTCGGGCTTTTATCAATTCTGGAACCATTTTTTTTCTAGTTTCCAGAATGTCTTTTGGAAAATCCTCTGTAATGTATTGTGGAAGGCCTTTAAGTTTATTTTTATACTTAAATATTATATTTCTAATTCTTAAAGCTAAAAATGATATTAGAACTGGTCTATTTTTGCCTTCACTCGGGCGTCCAATTCTTTTAATAACATCAATTTGATTTATATTTAAATCATTATACATGTTTTCATTTATAAATTTTATCACTTTGTATTCCAACTCGTTTATGTCTACTTCGCTCTCTTCCAAGCCATGTAGTATCATATTTTTCATTTTACTTTCTCTTTCTAAATTTCTAGTTCTTTGTTGAAGAGATGCTATTTTATTATCGATTATTTCTGTTAGATTTCCTTCTAATATTTTATTATTATCTTGGGCATCAGATTTTATTTCATTTTTCCATTCCTTTAGAAGGCTTAAAAGTTCATTTTTATCCATGTTGATTTTAATATATTTATTTTAATTTATAATATAATTTTTTTTTTTTTTTTTTATTTATTTTTTTAAATTTATTTGGGTAATTTTTGTATATATTTTTTGATTTAAAAATAGTGGGACTTACTTGTAATCGGCTTATCGTTTTACTCCTTGACCTAGAAGGAAATTTTTTCTTCTTTAATCAATTTTGTGATTAAGATTTCTTCTCCTAGGGCCGTATCTTGGTACAAATATGGAGAGATTTTTTATTCTACTTATCGAGAATTTTTTCTTCTTCCAAATGGTACAATTTCCGGGGTAAAAACTCACTTTGCACAATCAAGAGATTATTTTTTTTATGGAGCACTCAGAAACAGGTCTTCACTCATTGAACTCAACTCTCGGAAAATTTTCTCTTTTCTAAACTTTAAGCCGTTTGCGGCACGTCTAAATGGCCTCTGAATGAGCTGAAACCTAAAATTTATATGTATTATAACTATCTCCATATTTTTAAAGGGTGTCGCCTTAAAAAAAACCAGGTGATATAAAATTAGAGCCGCTTTAGAGCACATTTTCTATTAAAATTTTATTTTCTCTATAGCTCTAAAATCTGACATGATGGGGCAAAACTGATGGCTTTTTTGGAATCAGCGCTACCCAAATACCAAGAAATAGATTCAAATTCTCACTCAACAAAAAAAAGGTCCTTTTTGTTGCCCTGTGTAATATAGGCTAACCAACTACCAGATATATAAGATTTTGGCTTCCTCCCCTGGATAATCCCGAGGGGGAGGGGTGTCCTCTGCTCCCTCCATGTCCCCCCACGTCCGACGCCTATGACCTATTCAGATTTTCAGCTTAACTGTGATTGGTTAATATTTTACTAATTCTTTTGCACTCAACATATGCTTTGTAGTGCTTTTTTGCATCAGATAGCTTTACATATGAATTTTTATCTCCTAATCCCAATGTGGTCCCAAAATGAAATTTTAATATGTTGTTTATCGTAAAATGAGGAAGCATATATATTTTTTTCATCAATTTTGGAGGTGACATGTTTTGAGATATTCAAGGTCAAAGGTTAAAGTCAATGACCTTAATTATTTTCATTGTTGGAATGTGATCATGTTGTACATCATTTTAAAGCTTGTTTCAAGCCCTTTCCAAAAATACTTGGTTCATAGTTCTATCTTTATTAGAACAGAAGTTACAGCCGTTTTTGTCTGCAAAGATTTTGAAATTTTCCGAAATTTTTCCAAATTTTTTGGGGGCCATAACTTTTGTTCTACTTGTGCTACAATTCTGTAATTTGGCATTTTTCATTCTCTCATCATGTACAATGAACACACCAAATTTCATTAAAATCGGAGATGGTCGGGTTGGGAGCTGTGTTGATTTGAAATGAAATGACTC
>JAKCPI010014456.1:0-25126 GCA_023213315.1 Euborellia annulipes | reverse complement strand
CCTCTATAAAATATAAAATCTTTTGAAAATGAATACGTTGGTTCAAGAAAAAAAAGAGAATGAAACATAAAAAAAGTAAAATTATATTGCTATCAGGTATTTTGTTGTTTCCTGAAATGTACAGAGAAAATAAGGAATACCAGATTCGTTCCACTTCTAGTCGTCAAAAGCTCATAACGACTGCTACCAAGTGAAAATAAAGATGCTTCAGGTAGAATTACTTCTGCCTTTTATCCATAGTGGCAAACTTAATAATATTTTGTTTGGTGTCTATTTAAAATTAAAAATAATAAATAAATAAATAATAAAAATACATTACATTTTTACTTTCTCTTGTTTAAATAAAATTATAGTACCCTTTTGTTTGAGAGTCAGAACTTGTTCGCCATTTGACCCCATCCCTATTTATTTAATTTGATTGATAGCCAATTCAATTGAAAATTTTTTTTCTTGTTTGGGATGGGAAGCCACCGTTTTATCTCTTTTCAAGCTGAAGCACCGAATTAAAGGGGAGAGGGAGCTAAAGCAGTTCGCAAGTTATGAAGAGATGGCGTTAAGATCATACCAGCTTTTTGGGGCAAATCAGAGAGCTTGTGATGATGGTCTTTGGATGTCTGTTATTCGTTAATTTTTTTTAATGGGGATTTTTTGACGAGCCCTGAGGGCCCCCTGGGCCTCCTCATAGACAAATTTTCAATATTTTTTTTTTTAAATCTAATTTTTTTAGTTTTTGCCGAGCCCTGAGGGCCCCTGAGCCTTTCAAATACAATTTTTCAAAAAATTTTTTTTTAATCTAAACTTTTGGGCTTTTTGTGAGCCCCGAGGGCCCGGGGGCCTTTCTAAGACAAATATTTGGGGCCGCGCTATGCCGGCCCGGGGCTGGGGCGGAACGCTCCCTCTGGGTACGCCCAGGGGCGGCTCTAGGATGAAAATATTGGGTAGGCAACTTTCCGGGGTGTCAACATTTCTAAGTTATTGTTTTGTGAAATAAAAACGTTTACTTACACAGAAAAGGATGATATTTTTTTAACTAAAACAGTGGATATTAATTAAATAACTATTAAAATTGAACTATGTTGTAGCTTATGCCAAAAACCGTCATTATTATAGGGTAGGCAGTTGCCTACCCTGTCTACCCGCTAAAGCCGCCCCTGGGTACGCCTCTGCCTTTAGGGGTTTAACTAAATAATAATAGCATAGGCGTAGCCAGAAATTTTTGATGGTGGTTCTGGATGATTCCCCCCCCCCCCTCCCTCGAGTAATAGGACGGTATAAGGCGTCTAATATATAACTAGCCCCCCTCCCCTTTTATTTTTATTATTTTTCATTTGAGAGATTTAATTATTTTAATTAATTTTAATGGGGTTAATTTTTCATAAAGCAAAACAAAACTCACTGCTTTCCAATGGTAAAATTCTGAATTTTCTTAAATTTTTTTGCGCTTCCCTTTTGAGAATTTGTAGTGTGTTATATTGAAAAATATTTTACAAAATTTGGTGTTGGCTGTGTCTTCCACACAGCAGGTGGCCTTTTAACGTATTTTGCTTGACTTCAAACTAATTTTACTTTGATGACAATTTGTTAGGTGGCTGTTGTAATTCATGAACACCACACGTGGAAAGTTTCATAAGCAGGCCTACACGTGTAGATTCGAAAAAATCTTCATATTTTTCTAGTGAATGAATTTCCACATGTTTAGAGTGATTGAAACAATTTTTAATTTAGATTGTTCAAATTTTATTTTAAATTAAAGCCATCACTCAGGGCCTCATATTTAGTGAGTACGTGAGCTACCTGAGCTAAGATTGATATTTATTTTACACCCTAAATGACAGACTATCTCCCCCCATCACAAAATTCTCCTCTCACTCCCGTGTTTATCACTTAGCAGACTTGAACGATACAATTATTTAGATACGATAAATTAGGGGTCCATTTATTATTTATTTATACAATTTGGTATCCAAATGATTTAAATAAATATTCATCCGCCTGGGATCCGAACATGCGTCCCGTGGCTTTAAGACTATCATCATTGACATTTGCCAACAACTCTAGCCTCTCGGCCACGAAATGGAGAGAGGGGGGGGGGTAAAATTGAGTTCATGTAAGAAGAGATTACTTAAATGAATAGGCGTTACAAAATATTTGTTTCTTAACAGGATTTATAAAAATTTTATCTAAAATATGCACCCTTTAATTACATTAGTTCAAAAAAAAAAAAGTTTTGACATTTACCCCTTTACTGGATGTCCTTAAGCCTCCCTTCTTAGAGCTCATAGGCGCCGGAACTGGGGGGGGGCAGGGTACATTGCCCCCCCGGCATCCTACAGGGGGGGGCAGAGGGGGCAAAATTTCTTCTTTTTATTTCATTTATTATTAAAAATGATATATTTTACTTTTGAAAAATAAAATCTAAATTAAAAGAGTAAGAAATTCATTTTTTTCCAAATTTTTTTCCAAAAATTTTTGAAAAATCACTACCAAATTTTTTTAAAATTTTAATTTTATTAAAATTGTGATTTTATTTAAAATTTTTAAAGTTTTATAGTAGATTTGTTTTTGTTTTATACTATTTAAACATATTAAATTATTTTAATTTTCTAAAAAAAAATTTTTGCCCCCCCTGATTCAAATTCGTTCCGGCGCCCCTGTTAGAGCTTCATGGGCGTAGCCAGGGGGAGGCAGGGAGGGGCCATTGCCCCCCCCTGGACTTGTCCTAAAAAATTAAAAAAAAAAAAACAAATATATATTTTTCCCATTGGGAATTTTTTTTTAACGCCCCAATCCACTACATTAATTTTTTTTATTTAAATAAATAATTAATAATCTATGTATATATTAATTGCAAACCCCCCTCTCGCCCTAACGAGGGGTTGCCCCCCCCCTAACAAGATGTCTGGCTACGCCCATGTAGAGCTTATTTAAAAAATAAAAAATCTGGTGTGACTGGCGCACAGCACACAACTTTCTCTTACCTTCGGTAATCGAAAGTTGTGCACTGTGCTTGTCACACCAGATTTTTAGTGTCGACATGTATTTAGTTTCCGACAGTAGGGTACAATTGAATTCAAGATGTAAAATTTATAAGTATGGGAAAATATTTATATTTTGTTACCATGGCAACCATTTCTCCTATCCTTCCCTATGAAATACAAGAGTAAAGTGGTCTTCAGAAGATTTCAATCGCAAAATGAGAATATACATTTTAAAGAGCATCTAAAAAATAATTGATTTTTGAATTTAAAAAAAAATCGTTGGAGCAAATTTTGAGAAAATCGAAAAAAACTGAAAAAGTACATCAGTAAAGTACTAGTACTCTGGCCGATTTTGATTAAAAGCTTATTTTTCCGGTCCCGGGGATGTTTAACTTAAATATAAAATTTCAACCTCCTAACTCAATTCCTTCATGCTTAAAATTGAACACAGACACACACACAGACACACACACACACAGACAGACCATGTCGCGAAAACCACTTTTTTGGATTCAGGGGACCTCAAAACGTGAAGATCCATCAAAATCTCGACATCGAATTTTTTGACATGAATCCAATACTTTCTCTCTATATATATATTACATATATACATAGGTAAGAGAAAGTAAAATTTAATTAAATGAAATCAGGCAATGATTTTCACTCCAATTTTTATTTGTTTTTTTAATGAATAAATAGAGTTGATATATCACTTAAAATAGGAATCGTGAATTGATGATTAAACTCAACAAAAAAACATTAAAATTTGACATACCAATTTGAAAGTTGATAAAAAAGAAAGTTTGGCGAACAAAAAGATTTTTGAAATTTTATTTACGATCCGATTTAAACGAGATTTAAAAAAGATGTTAGGTCGTATTGGTTGTGATCGGCGCCTGTTAACGTCGGTGTCGTCTCAACCTTAGTAACACAGATTAATTATATACAGATGGGATAGTGTCCCATCACTAGGCCAGTTTGCTGGAAACAGCTCGACACTAGCGCACTCTTGCACGTACCTCCTGGATTAGAACCTTGGGTCTCTCACTTCATCTCCAGCTTCTCGCTAGAAAACACCTAAACAAATTCCCAACACGTGAACTAAAGATTTTTTTTTATTTTTTTAAGGTTTTTTTTTTCAGTAAATCTTGAAATATTGCTTGAAAATTATTTCATATTGTTTAAATAAAAATTATTTTTAATTTTTATTTAAATATAGATTTATCAAATAATTATTTATTAGATTAAAATGGTGTTACATAGAATTTGATTCTTTGTGGAAATATGAAAGAAAATGGGATAGTCCCCACAGATCAAAAATAGGTAAGTAAAAATTTAATTTATATTTATTTATTTATATATTGGTTAAAGTACAAACATTTTAAGTAAGAAAAGGAATTAAAATTAATCAAAAAATCTTGAGTTTTTAATTAATGTCTTTTAGTTTCATCGAAGTAAATTTAGCCTTCCAAACATTATTAATTTCTAAGCATTAATTTTTTTTTTTTTTTTTTTTTAGATTACTATTGTGGCTAGTGGCTAGATGCAATTAAAATTTTTTACTTTCTCTTACCTATGTATATATGTAATATATATATGGAGAGAAAGTATTGGTTTCATGTCAAAAATTCGATGTCGAGATTTTTGATGGATCTTCACGTTTTGAGGTCCCCCTGAATCCAAAAAAAGTGGTTTTCGCGACATGGTCTGTCTGTCTGTCTG
Organism: Euborellia annulipes; assembly: GCA_023213315.1. Lineage (NCBI taxonomy): Eukaryota > Metazoa > Arthropoda > Insecta > Dermaptera > Anisolabididae > Euborellia > Euborellia annulipes. The sequence continues at coordinate 20,426 of JAKCPI010014456.1, read as the reverse complement.
TCTGTGTGTCTGTGTGTGTTCAATTTTAAGCATGAAGGAATTGAGCTAGGAGGCTGAAATTTTATATTTAAGTTAAACAGCCCCGGGACCGACAAAATAAGCTTTTTAATCAAAATCGGCCAAAAGTACTAGTACTTTACTGATGTACTTTTTCAGTTTTTTTCGATTTTCTCAAAATTCGCCTCTAACGATTTTGATTAAAATTCAAAAAATCAATTATTTATTAGATGCTCTTTCAAATGTATATTCTCGTTTTGCCCCTCAAAATTGTTTGAAGCACACTTTACTCTTGTGCTTCATAGGAAAGATAGGAGAAATAAATGGATTGCCATGGTAACCGAATTTAAATCTTTTTTCTTTTTATTAGATTAAAAATCAATTATTATTTAAACGCCCATTTTTTTTTCGGAGAAAACATATCTCTCTCTCTCTCTCACAAAACTATCTTCTCTCTTTCTACGCGTTTTAAATTTTTCTACCTTATCTTCGCATTTGGCCAATGTTAATTTCCTATAGGGATTTGTATGTTAATTTCGATTCAAAAGGGGGTCCCCTTTGGAACTTTTTACGCATTTAAAATTTTTTTTTCCAATTCTTATGAAATTTTGTATTTATTTACGAATCTATATTGTGTATAAAATGTCCAAATATGAGATTAAAATTTTGAAAAATAACCATAGTTTATTTGAAGCAGTCAACATTTAAAATGCAAGTTTGAAACTAAGGTGCTATCGGAAACTAAATATATCTCGACACAAAAAATCTGGTGTGACCAGCACAGTGCGCAACTTTCTCTTACCGAAGGGTAAGAGAAAGTTGTGTGCTGTGCGCCAGTCACACCAGATTTTTATCCTAAAATTAATAAACCTGAATTACTCAAAGGAAAATACATTTGTGCAAATCATTTTGAAGAAAAATATTAATTGACATGTAAATATATTTTACTTTTTCAGCCAAATCCCATTATTAAAAAGATTTTTAGCCAAAGAGTTTCTCAACCAAAAGATACATTTAAAATATAAACCGAAACATATTTATTTTATAAAAAGAGAAAGTAAAAAATTGAAATGTATACATGACAGATTCATGTTCATATATAAACTGCTTTCATTTTGTCCAAATGTCTGGATAATTAATCTTCTCAGATTTTTCCTTTCCTCTCGTTTTGAGATATTTGGAAATATAGTTTATGACAATCAATTTTTTATTTTATTAATTTTGATTGTATTAATTTTATATATATATATATATATATATATAGATTTGCTCAAACTAATTACATTTTAATTTTGAATTGAAGAATTAATTTGTTGATTTGCACTAAGGTGTTGTTTGTTAAATAATGAAAACAATAGTTTTTTATATTTGATTTATTTTAGGCTGAGCTAATATTAATTACAACTATATTGTTAATTCCAGGCCTGAAGATGATGGATTAACCATTGAAACTTAATGCTAGCGCAGTCGTTCAGCCTAAAATAAACCAAATATAAAAACAACTATTGTTTTTCTCTCCTCTACCTATGTATATATGTAATATATATAAGAGAAATAGTAGTTCATGTCAAGAAATTATTCCGATGTCGAGATTTTGATGGATTTTCACGTTTTGAGGGGGTCGCACAGGTCTGAATCCAAAAAGTGGGGTTGCGCGACATGGTCTGTCTGTGGGTGGGTGGGTTGTATTAAATTTGACTTTTCCTTGCTTTCTTATTATATAGAGATTTTTAGTGTCTATATTAATTTGAGAAATATGTATTTTGTAAACGTTTTAGCCCAATGGCGTGTTGCTAAACGGGCAAAATAAAAAAAAATATTGACAGAATTCTGATTTGTTTTATTTATCTATTTACCATTTATTTAGGATATATTTACAGAAATAAAATAATATATTATAGGATTTAAACAAATTTTGGAAAAACATTCATTTTCCTGATCTAAAAAAAATAAATTTAAATATAAAGTGTAAATGTATGTAGTAAATTTTTTGCTACTAAATAGCGATTAAAATTTAAAATTTTGCGGGAATTGCCTGCGATAGTAGCGCGCTCATTCGGGAACCTAGAATAAAATGTTTCCATTGAAGGTATAGGAAGTGTCCCATCTGTATGTTATTAATCTGTGAGGCAATTTTTATTTATTATTTTAATGAATAAATAGAATTGATATATCACATAAAATAGGAATCGTGAATTGATGATTAAACTCAACAAAAAACATTAAAATTTGACATACCAATTTGAAAGTTGATAAAAAAGAAAGTTTGACGAACAAAAAGATTTTTGAAATTTTATTTACGATCCGATTTAAACGAGATGTTTGGTCGTATTGGTTGTGATCGGCGTCTGTTAACGTCGGCGTCGTCTCAACCTTAGTAAAGCATTCGTCTTCTATTGGTGTTGGAATGGGGGGGGGAGGGGATCGCCATCGGAGGGGGGACGCTGGTTGCGCGTCAGGCCGCCTGGTGGCGGTGCAGCGGCTCGCTGCAACGCACGATGACACAAACTCCCCCCCCTAGTTGAGTCTCGTGTAGACCATTGCATCGCGCGCATCGGTTCAAGCACCAAATTCGAAACGATGACTGAGCCGGGTGCATCCGCCGATTCTGAATCTATTGAGTCGAAATCAGACATCGCGCCTCAAGATGCATCACTCACTACTTCTTGGGCCAATTCAATTTCAAGTAATCAATCGAATGAGAATCAACGTAAAGCCCCGAAATGCGCTCGCTGTCGTAATCACTACCTCAAAATCGGACTCAAAGGTCATAAACGTTATTGTAAATACCGATTCTGCCAGTGTAAGAAATGCGAACTGACAGCTGAACGTCAACGTGTCATGGCTCAGCAGACAGCGCTCCGCCGGGGGTCAAGCTCAGGATGAGTTACGATTGTCACACGAAGGTTCCTCTAATCAAGACGAACTGCCAGTTTGGATGTCACACCCGGCCACTCGAATTGGTTCAGAAAATCTTGAGGGTAGTGATTCGTCTTCATCGTCACCTATCACCCCCGGGACGACAAATACATCCGTCTGCATCGCCTCCAATGCCGGGTTGGCCGCAGCGCTGCTTATGACACCTGCGAAAGCTGCCGAGTCCGATAAGTTGCTCGCATCACTTGGCACTGGTGAGTCCCAAACCGACAAAGTTGCAAACAAGCCTACTCAGAACAACCGGTTTTTTTTTCTTTTAATATGCAATAATTATGTATCCCCTCTAAAATCGTTTGACGTTTGAAATCGCTTGCGAACCTTGAGAAGCCGTCAAATGATTTCATTCGTTTGCTTTACATTAAAAGTTTAAGTATCAAACCAGAGAGTGTAAAAGCAACACTCTCCTCTAGTCAATAATCAATCAAATATTCGCAAAACATAATTACTTAAAATTCAGTATTTCCCTAATAAGTTTTTAAGGCACGGCGAGTGCCAAAGTTAAAACCCACCAATGCATTTTTACATGTGTTTATTTCATTGTTTTTACAAAAGAAAATGGCAATTTTTCTATATTTGAACCAAGATTTTTATATTTTATGAATTAATCATATGTAGAAATGCATGGCTGAGCATTACCTTTAGCACTCCCTTACACTAATCCCTTTTTCCAGACTATTTGCACTTTTTTTTCTTTACCTGGCTATTTTAATATTTTTCCTTCTTGAACCAGTAAAATTTTTTTGGATTATTAGTAAAAATAATTATTAAAAATAACAATTATTTTAAGTCATGGTTTAGTAAAATAAAACGTATAATTATTATATATTATATTATCTTAACAAAATACTCGTGCAAAAATCTTACAAAAACAATGTAAATATTATAACAAAAAGTATTCATAATTATTTTTAGTTTCTTTCGATGTTTTACTTTCGGTGGCCCGGTGTCGAGGGGACCAGGTATTTGGGGAACCCTGATTTATAAGAGTATAATAATTTAATATTCAAACACTAACAAGATTCTATAAAATCAACTATTAAAAAAATTCTCTATAAAATTTACAATATTATTTTATTATTGTCTAAAAAAAATAAATTTTCTTTAAAATATGGGCATGATATAACTCGTTGCAAAATTTATTATAATAATCCGAACAGTGGTGAAACCTGTCAAGAGAATTTATATTTTTTAAAGTTTTTTTTTTTTCTTGAATTCGAATTAAACTAGTCATAATAAAAATTACTTTACAACCTTCATAATATTATTATGTGCAAATAAAAATTCTATATTTTAATAACTTATATACTTTACCCTTATACGATTGTTGAAGTAAATCACTTATTGTAAAATCGACAATCATTTGCTTTAACAATAAGATAATTTTTCTTGTTGCAAAGTAATCAGCCAAAAAATTAATTTTTTTTTTTATTTTTAATACTGTATCTTCATCCATAAAGAATCTAAATTTTATTTTTATTTAGAGAATAGGAATACAAAAATTTTAGTTATGTTTGTTTGATGGCAAATATTTCTTTTACACTTCTAAATAATTTCATATATTTTTACCTGGAAGGTATTATGGTACCATGTCAGGCAAAACTTAACGTGTAGTGGTTGGAAATATTGGGATATGAGGGGGGACCAAAATCCCCTCCCCTTCCAATGTCGAAAAAGATAAATTTAACCTCCCCCTCCTAAATCCCGTAAAATTATAAATATAGGGAGAAACATAATGGTAAATTTTAAGTATTGTGTAGTGGTATACATTTTATTTATATACATTTTAAAGAGCATCTAAAAAATAATTGATTTTTGAATTTTATTCAATATCTTTAAGAACCAATTTTGAGAAAATAGAAAAAAAAACTGAAAAAGTACATCAGTAAAATACTAGTACTCTTTGGCTGATTTTGTTCAAAAGATTATTTTCACATCACAGGAGGTGCCTAACTTAAATATAAAATTTGAAGCTTGTAGCTCTTTTCGTTTTTTAGATATTTTGTTCCCACAGACACAGATTGCGAAAATCCCTTTTTTAGACCTCAAAACGTGTATATCCATCAAAATCTTAACATCAAATTTTTGACATGAATCCAATACCGGTACTTTCTCTCTCTATATATGGGTAAAAGAAAGTAAAAAAGTATTATTAGAAATTATAAAAAATATTTTATATTAAACTTATTTAAAATTTGTCCACGGGCTTTTCCACTTGTATATAAAATTTTTGCTTCGAAGCAGGGGACTTCAAAACATGTATTCCCTTCAAAATCTATACATAGAATTTTTGACATGACCAATACTTTCTCTCTTTATATATCTATATACTTGTATATCTGTCATCTCAATGCTAAGAGGTTAAGTCGATTTTTGTCCAAAATGAGTTAAGTAACCCAAGAGAAGCAGGGAGGTATTTTCTTCATAGTATAAAAGTGGGCAAGTCAGGGACTGGCTCTAAACAGCAATTAAAGTGTGCGTTTTTGGAACTTAATCTAAATCTTCAGATTTATAAACACTAAAAGGCCTGAAAAATAAACAAAATTGACTTAATATCTTATTCACTGGGATAACAGATATATTAATATATACTGTATATAGGTAAGAGAAAGTAAAAATAAAATGGAGAGAAAGGTGTCTAACCGCAGATCAAAAAATCTGATAGAACAAGAAGTCAGCCAGAAGGGTTTAACAAATAAAACTCCTATAAAATAAGCTACCATTTTGGATGATTTTCTCTCTCTCCTGTCAGATTTTTCAAAATAAAAAAATAACAAAATGTTTACAAAACCATTGGCCAGATGTCCTTATAAAACATTCCAATTGAAATCAAGATCGCCTATCAGAGATTTGCTTAAAAAATTCTGGTGTGATGACCTCACAAAACTTTTAGATTCAATGATCAAAAGTTGTCTGTTCTGTCTCATAAGATTTTTTGACTCGTCATATACAGTATTTATTTTCTGAGAGTAGCTATATTAGAATTCAAAAGGTAAAATTTATAAACATGGAAAAATATTTATGTTTTATATTTCCACCATCTTTTCTTTGAGATACAAAACAAAAGAGGGTTTTAAACAATTATGGGAGGAATATGAAAATATACTTGTAATGGTTAATTCCAGGAGGAGTGGCTGAATATATATTGAGTAGTGAGGGTATCCAGGCACCAGAAAAACAATAAAGAAAATTAAATTTGTCTTTATTTATTTCATATATTTTTGTCTACGTTTCGGCCGATATTCCCCTTCATCAGGACAAAGTTTTGCCTCGGCAGGCCCTTACCCTGACAATGTTTGAGACATTCGTCGGACAGACTTCTGTTCATAGTCTCACCTATTAACCACCATCCACGAGCACCAAACCTTGCACACTCAAACATTGCCGGACAGACAAAATATATAAAAAATTTTTTTTTTGTTTCCCGACCCCCAAATACTTTTTAAAGAGAACCTCAAAAATAATTGATTTTTGAATATCAGTTCTTGGCAACTTTTCCAAATTTATTTAATTACCAAAGTAGTTTTTTTTTTTTTTTATATGATAAAATTTTAAATAATTCAAAATTTATTTTCATAATACATAATACATAGAAGCACGTGAAACTGTTGATCGGTATCTTCTTTTGATGATTCTTTACATAAAATATTAAAATTTATCATCATACAACCAAAAATGGGAATGGAATTCTAGAAAAGCCCTTGGACTTAGCACTTAGATACATTTTATTTCCTGTTTCAGAAGTCAGAGGTTTCACGTCCCTTATTCAAATTATATTGGCCAGCAATTAGTTTAAATATTAAAAATAAAACAAATTTGGAAAATATTAGACAAGAAATCAATCATTCTAATTGTACATCCAGGATTCTTTAAAAGACTTCTATTTGATATATAGAAGGATGAGTAAAAAGGCCAAGCAGCTATTATTATTTTTTCTTTATTGGTATCAAATCCACAGCGACGTTTCGGTTGACTATGATTGATTCAGCTATTTACCTCGCTTACATACCTATTTGATATAAGCTGGATATTTTTTAATGAAAGGACCTTAGATATATACCAGACCTCTGAATGACCAAGGTCAAAGGCCGGAAAATAAAGAGAAAAAAAAATATATACCAGACCTCATAAGGATATTTTTACTCTCTCCTGGGGAAGCCCCCCCCCCCTCCTGGTTATGTCACTGCTTCAATACAATATACTGTATTAGTATTTTGAATCTTAATATCGAAACTCTAATCTTTGCCTATTTCATATGAAATTTTTCTAAAAGGCTTGAGGGTCTAAATTTTCAATAATAGCATAAATATTGAATTCGAATATTTGTTTTATTCTCAAAGGCAGAGAGAGAGTCAGAATCTTTTTTTTTTTTGGACTCGAGAAAATAAATCTTACATGGTGAAACTTTAATTTCCTTACATGATTATTAAGAATAGTTAAAACTTAATTAAGGTGATTAGAAACCCAGATGAATAATAGGCTACAAAAAATATCTATAACATTTCTAAAACTTTATAAAATGCTAACATTTTTCATTTATAAAGTAAACCAGCCTTGCAAACCAACTTAGGCGAGCTTTCTAGACGCTTATTATCTCTAACCAGGGATCTCGAACCTTTTTGAGACGTGAGTCAAATTTTGTTCATTTTATTTTCTCTTACCTATGTATATATGTAATATATATATAGAGAGAAAGTATTGGATTCATGTCAAAAATTCGATGTCGAGATTTTGATGGATCTTCACGTTTTGAGGTCCCCTGAATCCAAAAAAGTGGTTTTCACGACATAGAAATTTGCTCCAACGATTTTTTTTTTTAATTCAAAAATCAATTATTTTTTAGATGCTCTTTCAAATGTATATTCTCATTTTGCAATTGAAATCTTCTGAAGACCACTTTACTCTTGTATTTCATAGGGAAGATAGGAGAAATGGTTGCCATGGTAACAAAATATAAATATTTTCCCATACTTATAAATTTTACATCTGAATTCATATGTTCCGTACTGTCGGGAACTAAATACATGTCGACACAAAAAATCTGGTGTGACAAGCACAGAACACAACTTTCGATTACCGAAGGTAAGAGAAAGTTGTGTGCTGTGCGCCAGTCACACCAGATTTTTTTTTAGTTTTCACTAATACCCATTTACACCAGACTTATTTAAAAAATTTTTAATTGAGTATTTTTAAATCTAAACATTTTTAAAATTCAATTGGCTTAACGGGTAAAAATGGCTTGACGATTTAAAAATTTTTAGTGCGCCTCTTTCCTCCTTCACGAGCCACTTTTTTAGTTGAGTTTCTGTGGACTGTGGGCCAGTTAAAAAGCTTGCGTGGGTCAGTGTCTGACCCACAGGTCATAGTTAGCCATCACTGCTCTATACTATTCTATTACTTCAATATGCAAATTAATTTGAAATATAATTTTGAAAAATCTTAACAATTCAACATGAGCGGATTTAGTTGGCAATGGCCTCAAAATGAAAAATCTTGGCAGAAGTGCAAAATTCTTTGAACCCATCTTTTTCATTCAGAAATTTTTTTTTTAATTAGAACCTGGGACTCATTTGAAAATAAAGACGTGTAGGCTTATCTTCGTACCAGAATAATATCATTTCTGATATATAAAAATAATCAAAGAAGACCATTTATTCGGTGATTGTATTATTTAAATCGCTCATAGGCTTTATTTGAGATTTGAAGATGGTGATCGGACCCCACAAACCTAAATAAAATAAATTGGAAAGATGTTGTTTTTCAATCCTTTTTTTTTTTAATATTTTTTTTTTAATAAAAAAAAAAAAAAAAAAAAACACTCACACACACATTCACACAGACTTTTCGGCAACTCAGGCCATATAAGACTTTTACGATATCCGTTATAGATTAATATACATATTAGGGGTCCAGGCATTCTTATTTAAGCCATTTGGTATTCAAATGGCTTAAATAAAATCATCGCATTGAAAGGCTGACAATTAGTATGTGGACGCCCTAGTAAGGTGTTACTTTCTTCTTCTCCCTATTAGTCAAATTTTCCCTCCCCAACTTCACTTCCACATATCAAGCGCAGGTTGTGAGATTATTATCAAGTAATAGGCTTGTTGTAAACATTTTAAATGCCTATTCGGAGTCTGAAAAATTCATTTATTTTAATTTCTGATTTTCGAGATTTTCATATGACTTTCATTAGCGCTAATTTAAAAAAAAAAAAAAATATTGGCTTATTGATCAATAAAATTGATCATTGAAGGAATATTCATAATGTAATAAATGGAATAAAGAGAAACCATTTGGAAACTAATTAAGAAGGCCGAGTGGGAGGTCAGAGGTGTTGTGGTCTTTTCGCTGAGACATTTACGATTTGAACTTGGCCGTCGTCGCCGAGTTGATCGTCGACGTTGAGCGTCGTCGTCAGTAACATAGACGGGCGACGGGTGACGGGTGATGGGTTGAGGGGAGCCAAAAAGTCGTAAAATGAGGCAGCGGCGGTCGTCTAGTCAGATCGGAGTGGGGGAGTTAGTGCGCCGAGGGTGGGGGTAAGCTGTTGGTTGCGCGCCGCGCCGCCTGGTGGCGGTGCAGCGGCGGCTCTCACTGCATCGCACGATGACACAAACTCCCCCTCCCCTGAATGAGTTGAGTCTCGTGTAGACCATTGCATCGCGCGCATCGGTTTTCCCTTAAGCACCAAATTCGAAATTATGGCCGAACCGGTCCTATCCGCCGATTCGGAGTCTACTGAATCGAAAGCTGACACCGCACCCCAAGATGGCTCATTAATTACCTCCTGGACCACGATCTCAAGCAATCAGTCGAATGACAGTCAACGTAAAGCACCTAATTGTGCTCGTTGTCGGAATCATTTTCTCACCATACAATTAAAAGGCCATAAACGTTACTGTAGATTTCGTTACTGTCACTGTTTCAAATGTCAACTGACAGCTAAACGTCAGAGTGTCATGGCTCAACAAACAGCGTTACGCCGTAGTCAAGCACAAGACGAAAAACGTCTCTATGACAAGGACTCCTCCAACCACAACGAATTACCTGTGTCATTATCACACCCACCAACCCGTATTCAAATGGTCCTGAGTGATTCTTCGACATCGCCTCCCATCACATCTTCGAATGTCAACAGCATCGCCAATAACGCCGTTATGGCAGCAGCGCTACTTATGATACCTGCACCGGCCGTCTCTACAGAATTAATCTCCACATTGGGCAATGGTGAGTCTAGATCTGACAAAGTTGCAAACAACCGGTTTTTTATTAATACTCTCTCTCTCTCTCTCTCTCTCTCTCTTTGACAAGTCGTCTAATTTTTTTTTTTTTTTTTTTTACTTAGTCATTTCCTTTAAGGTTGTTCGGACATTAAAGCACTTTAACTGATTAAAAGCTAATTTTTTAATATGTTATTTAATCACTATCAAATACGTATAAAATAAAATTTTGAAGCAGATCTGACCCAGGGTTATCGTGTAATTAATTTTTAAAAAATTGAAATTTAACATGTACATGGGGAATAACGACGAAATTCACACATATCGAATTATATAGGCATCTCTGCATCTGATACAAAAACAAAAAAACTTACATTTTATTAATTCACTTCCGAGGAATACGTTAAAAATAAAATCAAAAGTTTCTGCCGACCGCTTTTAAAGATATTTTAACAAGAAAGTCAAAAAAATTCTCCAAAATGACAGTCGCCAATATTTAAAAATAAGGAAACATCGAGAGTCAGACCAGCCTGGCAACGTCGCATAAAATAATTCTCTTTTCTTGATGTTAGTTACTAGGGTCCGACCGAAACAAGATTTTCAGCCGAAACCGAAACCGAAATATTCGGCTTCAACCTTAGTTTCGGCCGAAACCGTAACCGAAACCGAAACTTGTATTTCCTATAAAAAATTTTTTCATTTTACCTTTTTTTTTTTTTTTTGAATTTTTTTTCCCTCCCGTGAAAATCATTTTACCTTTTTTTTTAGGGAGACTAGATTTTTTTCTCCCTCAAGTGCAAATTATTTGACCTTTTTTTTTTTTTTGCATGCGAGTCTCATCCCATTTTTTTCAGACTCTGGTTTCGGCCGGCCGAAAGGTTCGGCCACTTTTTGGCCGAAACCGAAACTCTGGCCGAAACCATGATTTTTGGCCGAAACTGGCCGAAACCGTAACCGAAACCGAATATTCGGTCGGTTCCTATTAGTTACATATTTTTTTCAATTTTAAGATATTTTTTCTCGTAAATCGTCCATTGTGTTTAAACTGATTTGCATTAAACATTGTAATATATTAAATAAAATAAAATTTAAGGCGTTTAAGATTTAAAATAGATAGTTGATGAATGCAATGTTGCCAGTTCTATATTACGTGAAATACTGCTCAAATCAAAAGTCATTCATTTATTATTTTTGGTAATTAAATTATTAACTTAATACAATTATAAACTATGATAGGTCACGACTAAATTATAATAAGGAATTTTGGCATTCAAATTTTTAATTTTATTTAAAAAAAATTTAGATTCTCTTATGACTACGTTGTACTATCCGAACAACCTTAAATTAAAATAAGAAAAAAAACAAACTAAAAATGTAACTAGATATTGAGGGTTTCGGTCTCATCATCAAACTACTATTGATATATGATATATTTCATCTTATTATATTTAATGATTCAAGTATTTAATAGACCAATCAACAATTTTTGAGAATAAGAGTATATTTACAAAAAAATTTTAAAATTTAAATTATTTAGAAAAATTAAAATAATTCTAAAAGTCATTTTTTTTTTTCTTTTATTTTCAAAAATAAATAAAAATATTTTTATGTGAATTTATTAATTACGTTTTTAAAACATTTTTCATACATCAATATATGATATAATTTATTAAAAAAACTTTATTTGATCATAATTAATTTTTAAATTCTTAGGGCCGGTTGCTTCATCCTGGGTGAGCTTGTTAGCCCCGACTTTTTTTGTAGTGCAGAAACCCACTTCAGTTTTATTTTTATAGTAAAATATACGATATTTCATCATTTTATTGCTAAAAGAAGTATTCTAGAAGTACATATATTTGTTATTTTACCTTATATTCTACTTATTTTATCAATAAAATGATGAAATGTTGTATATTTTATAAAATATGTCATAGGCTAGGGCCCGCTTGCATCAGATCTCGTCGCCATATTTAGCCCTGAGTTAACCTCACTTTTGAGTAATTTCATATAGATATATGGGCAATTGGAGCCAAGGTCCGGGCTAAAGTTAGCCCAGGCCCAAAGGTGGGGCTAAGATTTAGCCCTGGGTTGACACGTACGAACATGTATTATGAACACAAGCATCCTAACTTCGCGAATATAAAAATATAAAAAATAATATAAATGCAATCTGGAATCTACCGTTTTTTTGTTATTATTCATTTTATGTCAATCAGGATTATACTCGTATATCCAGGTTATATTGCAAGTTGTTGAATATTCTAACTTCATCTAAGGCATTGCACATGTCTTGTTAATAAAACTATTTGTTTTCAAATTGAATGCAAATTGATATAATATTGATATTAAATATTTATATAAATATTTTCAGTTGATATTACTTCTTGTCAGGTGAAAATAAAAGGTATATTTCTTTTTGAAATTATCTTTATTTGAGCCACACAGCTGGCAATTTGTCAAAATAGTTGTGAAGATTGGAACAATTGACAAATTGTTATGTGAACACTAATAAATCTTGTTTATTTTTTGAAAATTTTCAAATTTTAGCAAAAAAAAAATTAAATTCTTATATATAAATGTATATTAATAATATTTATTTAAATTATGGGTGCTAATATCAATTTTTATTTTTAATAATTTTTATAAGATGCCTTAATGGAGTTGCAAACTTCACAAACAGAACATGATTTGTTCCCCCGGAAGAGGGTTTCTGCATTACAAAAAAAAGCCATTTAGCCCGGGGCTAACAAACTCACCCAGGATGAAGCAACCGGCCCTTAGAGGTTATAGGTATTGATATTGTCATGTTCAACTTAAAATTCAATTGATGTCATGGGCGTCCGCAGGAGGGTGGCAATCAGGCACTTGCCCCCCCCCCCCTCCCTGGAAAATTAAAATGATACAAAAAATGTATAAAACAAAAAAAAAAAATACAAAAAACCTTTCTCAGTATACATCCACCTTGCCGCGGTGAGAGTGCTTTAAATACCAAGAGATGTATAACATTATTAATATCAAAGTACGTTTTTTTAACTTATCTGGAAGTGACATGCCCCCCCCTGCAAAAAATCCTGCGGACGCCCTTGATTGATGTGGGTTCGGATCCCCAGTCTACCTAAAAAAATCAATTTATATTAATTGGATGCGATTTGGTATAAATTATTTTTGAATGGATATTATAATTGTTCATTACCAAAGAAAGAAAAAAAAAAATTAAATTAGAAATATCTCCATATATTTGAGACCAATCTCAATTCAATCCATTCAGGTTTAACGTCTCATGTATATTAAAGTCATCGAGTTAAATTAGGCCTAATTTAAAAATTTTTTCCTCTTTTTTATTTATAATTTTATTTCTAAAATTTTATTTGTTTTTTGGCCTTTTGTTCTCCCCACTAATAAATAAGTGCTTTTTTTATTTTTTATTGCTCGAAAAAAAAAATCTAAAATTTTTTCTAATTTTCTATATTTATTGTCTTAAAAAAAAAAAATAGAAAAACAGCTTTTTTTTATTACATTGTATTTATTTCGGCTGAAAATTTATTTAAAAGAATTCACATAAAAATCGCGATCTTGGCCGGCTCCTTAAAGACACGTGTGTGTGTCTGTCTGTGTTTTTCACACTCGTAATAAATGTCTTCGACCTTCTCTCACTCTAAAGATTTGCATATTTGGCGCGTCATATTTGTGCCGCTTGCGCGACGACGTCTCCCGAGGGTTTAGCTCTCAAAAGACAAAATTTCCACACCGATCGATTAAAGATTCTTTAAAAAAAAATCAACATTATAATTAAATGTGCGGAATAAGTGCTGAATATTTTTTTTTATTTTTTTTATTTTTTTAAAAAACATTCACTTTTTTCTCATTCACACTCACGTTCATACACACATTCACACAGTCTTTTCGGCAACTTAGGCCATTTAAGACTTTGACAATAACCGTTATTTAAGAATTTATCTATTATTGGGGTCCAGGCATTCTTATTTAAGCCATTTGGTATCCAAATGGCTTAAATAAAATCATCGGACTGCCTGGGGTCCGAACCCGAGACGTTTGGTATACGGCTGAATATTTTAATTAATAGAGAAAAAAAACTGACAATGAATAAATCGTTTAATATCTCGAAATGTTTCGACTTTATATAAAGCCATTATCAGTAAACTTGAAAAGTGCGAATATTTAAATTTATGTAGCTGGATAAATAAAAAGGCTAAACAGCTATGATTATTTATTTCTTTATTACATTCAAACTAGGGTCCCACCGAAACAAGATTTTAAGCCGAAACCGAAACTTGTATTTCCTATACAAAATTCATATCATTTTTTTTTTTTTTTTAATTTTCTCTAGCAAAACGAAATTTTTTGGGAGACTTAATTTTTTCCGCCCCTTTCCCGCCTTGCGGAAAATTTTTTCTCCCTCACGTGGAAATCATTTTATCTTTTTTTTTTTTTGCGTGCGAGTCTCAGCCCATCTTTTCAAAGCCAGGTTTCGGTAGTTCTTGGCCGAAACCGAAACCATGGCCAAAACCAGGATTTTTGGCCGAAACTGAAAATTCGGTGGCTTCCTAATTCAAACCCACAACGACGTTTCGGTCGACTATGCGACAATGTTCATGGCTCCGATTCAGTCAATAGAAACTCTCTTGACTGAACCCTAGCCATGAATTTGGTCGTATCGTTGACCGAAACGTCGCTTTGGGTTTGAATGTAATTAAAGAAAAAAAAATTCATAGCTGCTTAGCCTTTTTATTTATCCTACTACACCTTGATTCAGCTATTCACCTCGCTTACATTTAAATTTATATTATTTAGTCTATATAACATTAGTATATAGCCAGGGCCGCCTCTAGTCTTTCCGGAGCTGATTTTAAATTGAATATAGGCGTAAACGCTTCAGAGGGAAAAAGTATTTCAATTTTTTTTTTTTTTTTTTTTTCACATTCCATTTAAGAGTTGAGTTTAAAGAGACCAGAGCTCTCAGAAGGAAAAAATTTAAGAAAATCTTTTAAATATTTATAAACAATTCACTTGAGTCGGAGTAAGTGCACAGTACTTGAAAAAGACTGCAGAAGAAACAGTCGAAACGTTGAACAGTATTTATATTTTTAAACAAATTAGCCCTCGGGCTTGGTGTAGTTGGTAGAGTGCCTACCGTCGCTGGTTCGGACCCCAGGCATTCCGATGATTTTATTTAAGCCATTTGGATACCAAATAGCTTAAATAGAAATGCCTGGACCCCCAATAGATATTATAAATAACAACGGTTATAGTATAAAGTCTTATAGGGCCTGAGTTGCCTAAATGACTGTGTGAATGTGTGTAAGAGTGTTGTATGTTAAAAAAAAAAAAAAAAATTAATATAAATGTGGTCTATAATTAATAACTCCCATAATAATTTTTAAATATTCTTTTTTTTTTTTAAACAATAGAGTTGAAGCAAAATAATTTTTACTTTCTCTTACCTATATGTATATGTTAATATACATATGGGTCATTCCATGCCAAATCGACAAATTTTTTTCCTGACTCCCGCGGATTTCGCTGAAAATTTTCTATCTTTTTTCTACCCCTTAAAATACATTTTTGAGAATTTTTTTAAAATTTTTTTACCCAACTAAAAAAAGTTATGGATTTTTGAAAAAAATTGCTCTTTTTTTTCAAATAACTATAACTTATTTTAAAATTGATATTTCGGAACCCCGCAAGGATATAAAATTCACTTTTTCAGTTTTTTTCGATTTTCTCAAAATTTGCTCCAACGATTTTTTTTTTTAAATTCATATATCAACTATTTTTTAGTTGCTCTGTAAAATGTATATTCTCATTTTGCGATTGAAATCTTCTGAAGACCACTTTACTCTTGTATTTCATAGGGAATATAGGAGAAATGTTTGCCATGGTAACAAAATATAAATATTTTCCCATACTTATAAATTTTTCATCTGAATTCATATGTTCCGTAGGCTACTGTCG
Organism: Euborellia annulipes; assembly: GCA_023213315.1. Taxonomy (NCBI): domain Eukaryota; kingdom Metazoa; phylum Arthropoda; class Insecta; order Dermaptera; family Anisolabididae; genus Euborellia; species Euborellia annulipes. The sequence continues at coordinate 4,299 of JAKCPI010014456.1, read as the reverse complement.
GGAACTAAATATATTTCGACACGAAAAATCTGGTGTGACAAGCACAGTACACAACTTTCGATTACCGAAGGTAAGAGAAAGTGGTGTGCTGTGCGCCAGGCGGTAAGCCAATTTGATCGAGATATATGCCAAAATAAGGAAAATTTTGAAGAAATACAAGGACCACATTAACCATTAAAAATATATATTTTTACTTACTTTTTTGTGTTTTTTCTTTCTCCATTGTAATTTAGATGACAAAAACCTTGCGCCTGACCTATTCTGATTGAGATAAGTAAAGAAATTTATTAAATGGAGTTGAAAATATAAAAAATAATTTTATCGAAAATTGTTTATTTTTTTTTTTTTTTAAATAAACAATGATAAAGGAGCTAACTTCAGATGATAATTGAAAAAAAAAAAACAAAGAATAATTTTTTCGGTTAATCTTCAGAATAAAGTGGCAAGCCTTCGCACTGGCTGACTAGTTTACACTTTTGACCACTTTTGACATTAGCTCAACATTCATGAATCTTTCGTTTTTTTTTCATTTAGGCATGCTATTTGTTTTGTCACTAAGGCCGAGAATTCCCTAGTTTTTTTAAATTTTCTTTAATCGAAGGAAACCGAACTGCAACCGAAGGACCGAAACAATTAGGTCGTGTCCCCTGAAGTTGTTTTGTCACTAGTGTCGACTTCGGTTCGGTTTCGGATCGGTTCGGCTCGGCTCAGTTCGGTTCAAAACCATCCAGTTAGAAGCGATTCGGTAGCTTTTAAAAAATAAATTTTCGGGCCCGAAGCCGAGAATTCCCTAGTTGTTTTGAATTTTTTTCTAAAAATAAAATAACCGAACTTAAAACCGAAGGTCTCGAGCGCCTCCGGCGGCTCTCGGACAAGGGATCCCTGCAAGTTTTTTAAAATATTCTGGATGAATATTTTTAAATCTAAAACAGAACCGACCTTAATTAACCGAAGGTCTCGAGCGCCTCCGGCGGCTCTCGGACAAGGGATCCCTGCAACTTCTTTAATATATTCTGGATGGATATTTTTTATTTAGATTTAAATATAAGAACCAAAAGACACGGGTCTCCATCGGTGGCCCGCGGACCCAAAGATGTTCTTAATAAGTGTAGCAAACTCGAGCCTTTTTACTAAAAAAAAAAGTCAGTGAATACTTTAACTTTTAATACAACATGAAGTTAGCTCCTTTATCGTTCAATATTAAAAAAATAAACAATTTTCGATAAAATTATTTTTTATATTTTCAACTCTATTTAATAAATTTCTTTACTTATCTCAATCAGAATAGGTCAGACGCAAGGTTTTTGTCATCTAAATTACAATGGAGAAAGAAAAAACCCAAAAAAGTAAGTAAAAATATATATTTTTAATGGTTAATGTGGTCCTTGTTTTTCTTCAAAATTTTCCTTATTTTGGCATATATCTCGATCAAATTGGCTTACCGCCACCTCTTTTAGAATAATAAAGGGAAGGGAGGGTGAATTCTCCCTGAAAACTTCCTAATTTTAATAAAAATTTACTTACCGTCATTTAGGATTTAGCCAATTGTAGTGACCAACATACCCTTCCTTCATTGTGAACAAGTTTTGGTAAATTTACCTGTCCTCAAGGACATTTTATAGTAAAGAGCAGCGAGAAAATTCTCCGAACGAGTTTGAACAATCCGGACAACCCTCAAATTAAAGAGTATAATTTATTAACTTTGCCCACCAACCGTAGGTTGGGTAGGTAAAGTTAATGTAATCATAAAAACATCGAAATTGAACTGAAGGTGCCAAAATGTAAGATGTTGAAAAAAAATTCAAGAACGACGATAAAATAATACAAAATTTAAACCATGTCTTTTATTAAGATTATTATTAATTTTTTCTTTACGAGACATTTAAAAATATTCATTTTTATTAGTATTAATAAAAAGGCATTAGGTAAAAAAAGGGCAAAGGTTGATATTGTATAATTTTGTAGCACGCCAGTGCTTCTCATAGCTCCATGCATTCAGCCCGAAAAAGATATTATCTTTTTATATATTCAATGATTCTATTCCTTTGAATGATCGAAGGCGTAAAAAGGTTTACGAGTTCTAGACTAGAAGGGTGAGGGAACCCAAGAAAAAAGAAAGGTCTTTAGATTTCGTTATTGAATAAATTTTTTTTTTTTTTTCTACAAACCAAACCCATTCTTTTTATTTTGGAAAGAGTTCATTCATTTGCGGAGATACAAATATCACTAGAAGATCAAAATATCGAAATATAAATAAATACAAAGTTTTTACGAGATGACCACCGTAAAATCTTTTTTTAGGAGAAGCCAATTCTCGTGAAATTGCCAATGTAATTTTTTAAGACAAACATCTCATTTTTTCAAGCTATTTATATAATTTAATAAAAAAAAAAAAAAAAAATGGAAATTTTTATCATCTATTCAATTTGATTTTATTAAATCACTTTAAATATTTTTCTCTCAATTTCATAAAAATAATTATTTATACTCTTATTGTTAAATATTTTATTTAAAAATCAATATGTTTCAGAAAAGAGATGAGAGGGAGAAAAAAAAAAGAAAGATAATTTATATAAATTGTAAAAGATATTATCTCGTCAACTCTTTTCTGCAAGTTAAGAGGAAGTAATCATGGTTCAGGTCCTTCAATTACGTACAGTAATCCAAGATAAGCAGACTAGTAAGTCGTCAGCAGTCACCCCGGAATAAAATCCCTCTTAAGGCAAAAGAATAAAATAGTTGAGAGAGACGGAAAAATTAAATATTTTTTTTTTTACTCAGCTCTAATTTAAAGTTTTTTTTTTTTAAAGTGAAACTTTTATTTTTGTATTTTTTTTTGTCTATTTTGAGTATTTAACAGAAAATTAATTTATAAATGGAAAATTTATTTTTTACAAAAATGGAGAAGTTAATTAATAAAATTATTTATTAGAAATAACTAACTCGTAGTAGGCCGAAAAGTTATTTTTTTAATTTGCTTTAGGTCTTTTGTCATCTGAGGCCATTTAGTCCCCGACCCTATTTATTTCATTTGATTGGTATCCAAGTCAATTGAAATAAATTTTTCGCCTGGAACTAGATGCAAACCTTGGACCTTATGCTCTATCTCTGAGAGACTTCAATATTTTATTTCTCTTATTTAAAATATTCTTATCAAAAATTTGATGGAGGTATTTTGAAGCCCCGCTGAATTCGTAAAAATGGTTCTCGTAAAATGGACTGTTTGTCTATGTATCCTAAGAATGTCAATATTATAGCTAAGAAGTTGAAATTTAATATTCTGGTTAGGATAGAGGAGCTGGCAACCAATTTTAGAGCCTCTATATTAAATAAAAACTCTCAATTCTGGATAGTTTCGGCTTTATTCTACTAAGACAACATCAGTCCCATTAGAGCTAGAAAGACATGCATTAATATATAAAGAATACAGTTACAAAATACAAATAAAATATTTTATATAAAATATAAAAATCTCACAGTATTTATATATAGAGTTGTTATATTGGAATATTTTTAGATGGTATATAAATAATTTCTATTTTCTATGCTTCCAGTATTTAATACATACATACAAAATAGAAATTATTTATATACATCTAATGTATATAAAAATATTCCAATATAACAACTCTATATAAATAAATACTGTGAGATTTTTATATTTTATATAAAACTAGACGCGCTTCCGCCTTCGGCGGGGCCCCGTCCCAGGGGGGGCTGCGCCCCGGACCCCCTTCTTGCTCGCCTACTTATATACATACCGGTACATACAAACGTTTTTCCCAATTCCATTTTTATATATAGAGATTATTTTAACGGTTAATTATTCATGAACTTAAGATTTTTTGTTAATCATATCCTTTTCCGGGACTCTCCCGGTACACAGACAAAAAATTCAAGCCGATATTTTAGAATTCAAAAATGTAAATAAATAACAAAAATCGTAAACATGGGTAAATATTTATCCTTTGTTACCATGGCAACCCTTTCTCCTAATTTTTATTTTTTTCTATTTTTAACGGTTAATTACTCATTAACTTATTGTTATTTGTGAAACAAACCTGTCCGGGACTCTCACAAACATACACAAAAAACTTCATCAAAATCGGTTCAGTCGTTTAGGAGGAGTTCAGTCACATACACACGTACAGAAGAATTATATATATAAAGATATTTTCATTTGTATTTTGTAACTGTATTCTTTATATATTAATGTATGTCTTTTTAGCTCTAATGGGATCATGATGGCATTAGTAGAATAAAGCCGAAACTTATCCAGAATTAGAGTTTTTCTTTAAT
>JAKCPI010014455.1:0-15414 GCA_023213315.1 Euborellia annulipes | reverse complement strand
AAAAACTAAGGATTGGGGGGCCCGTATATATGAGCCCCGGGGCCCGTCAAGTCTGTCTGCGGCCCTGCTAGGGGTGTTAGATTATGGAAAAAAAATCGATTATCGATTAAGAAAAATAATCGATTATTCCGATTAATCGATTTTTTTTTTTAGTAAAACGAAAATTTTTGGAAAATTTCCGCTTTTTCCTTCCTGCGGAAATTTTTTTTTCAGTCTATTTACATTTTTACCCTCTCGTGATGAAAGTATTTGACCTTTTTTTAGGATAGGATTCTCATCTCCCATCTTTTCAAACGCATATTTCCAGAAAATAATCGGTGTATAATCTATTAATCGATTATTTTGCACAAGCCATAGTTATAACCCTCATGTGTCATATTTTTCTTCCACACTAAATCAAATCAATCAATCCCCCGTAGACAAAAGGTTAGAGATGTTGTCAAATGTCAATGGCCAATATTGATAATCTAAAAGCCGAGGGGAGTCGGCTCGAACTCCAGTCAGTCTGATGAATTTATTCAAATTATTTGGATACCAAATGGTATAAATAAATATGCCTGGACCTTCAATATACTTGTATATCGTAATTAAATTTAAGTATAAAAAAAAACAGGAATTATTTCATATTGTTGAGCATGATGAGTGAATATTAATAATGTCCATACAATTATTTGACAATTTGTCACTTACGAGTCACTAATGTAGAACATAGCATGTTCTAATCGTGATTAATAAATTTTTATTACTTCTCAGGCTGAATAAAAAGAAAAGAAAAAATTTATTATGATATATTAAAAGAACAAAGTGCTTTTAGGTCATCCGTGTCCGAGTCCGAAAACATTTTTTTTTTTTTTTTTCATTAAATATCAAAAATGAATGAACGAAACAATCATGAATTGTAAATTTGGAATCGATCACACAACTCCTAAGTGCCCTCCCTCCATCTCTCTCTTATTAAAAAATCTACAGAGTGTATCTCATGACTATTTAAGATGAGTCATTTGATTAGGGACTTTCTAAAGAAACAAACAAATCTATAATACATTAAAATATTAGATTACATTTTCCTTTGTTATTCTTATTTTAAATAATCGATAAATTATTGAAAGTAGTTGTCAATAAAAGTTCCAGAGGCTGCTTTTTTTCAACTCCTTGTTTTTATAGTGTTGAGTGAACTAACACTCGGATAATAAATAATGGATGCATTTGATAACTCTTTCAACTTTCATTGACTTTCTATCAAATATATTTAAAACGTTTTTTTATAATAATATAATGAAATTTATCCATTTATTCGTTTTTTAATTGCTGGAAGGTAGAGCAACCTTCAAATTATCAATTCACTAATAATTGTTACATTCTCTTACCTATTTTATTAAATATATATAAAGAAAAATTAGTGGATTCATGTCAAAAATTCGATGTCGAGATTTTGATGGATATAAACGTTTTGAGGTCCCTTGAGTCCAAAAAAGTGATTTTTGCAAAATGGTCTGTTTGTCTGTCTGCGAACAAAATATCTGAAGAATGAAAAGAGCTAGGAGGTTGAAATTTTATATTTAAGTTCGCCGGGGTCCCTGGTTCACCTCCCAGGCGAGAAAAATTTATTTCATTTGATTTGACTACAAATCATTTGAAATAAATAAAAATGGGGTGTAAATTGCCTTAGATGCCGAAAAAGACCTTAAAAAAAGAGAAAAAAATATATATATTTAAGTTAGGGCCCTCCTAGACGTAAGACGAAGCTTTTAAACAAAATCGGCCAAAAAATACTAGTAACTGATGTACTTTTTCAGTTTTTTTGATTTTTCAAAATTTGATCCAACGATTTTGTTTAAAATTCATAAATCAATTAATTGATTGATTAATTTTTTAAAATTCATATTCTCATTTTGCCTTTGAAATCTTTTGAGGCACACTTTACTCTTGTTCTCCATATGAAAGATAGGAGAAATGGTTGCCATGGTAACAAAATATAAAAATACTTATAAATGTTATCTCTTCAAATTCAAATATACCATACTGTCGGATTCCAAATATATGTCGACACAAAAAATCTGATGGGATAAGCACAGAACGCAACTTTCAATTACCGTTGGTAAGAGAATGTTGTGTGCTATGCGACCAGCCATACCAGAATTTTTAGATTTATTACTCTAGAATTCTTTTGGAAATATCACACACACTTTTGAAAGGAGCTGAAAAGCAATTAACCGAAATTCATCAGCTAATTTGGACATTTAGGTTGAATGATTTGATGTTACGACTGTGATTTATTATGTTTCTTGTATCACTCTACTGCCTCCTACAAGGCCGAGGAGAGGATCAATCTTGGAATGGTTGATGCCCTACTCTCAGGCCCTAGGTTCGCTCTAGGTACCTTTAAATGGAGGGTATTATATTCCTATTGCTCCAGTAGAGACGCTCGACTTGGTTGAATTTTTGCGGCAAACCGGTTTCGAATTCGGGTCTAATTTTACTTCGAATTACTAAACCCCGATTATCCGATATACCACGTCGTTTCCTTAATTTGTCTTATATATAGAGCAATGAGATTGCTAGAAGGACTATTCGTCCGCTTATGTCCTGAAGATGGCTGGCATTTAGCCACCTGAAACTTTTCTTATCATTCATCTCATGATAATAGATATTATTTTAATTTGAAGAGGAGTTTTTTTATTCCGTCAATCCTCACTCTGCCTTTAATTGCCTAACGATCCCTTTTAGATTTTACTCTTCAAATTACCTTCTTGTCAAAAACACCCTCAGCTCTCGTAAATTCCACACCCCTTTTGATTTTCAACCTCACATGTTTTTTTTTTATCACTGCATCACATTTACGCCTTTACTATCTAGACTACTTATTTTTTTAACGATAAGAATTTTATTAATGGAAAAACATATGAGCACTCTTAACAGAAATACAAAATATTCAAAATAGATTGCTAAGTAGTGATTCTAATTATGTAAAAATAGGTTAATAGGAAAGAATACTATAATAAAACAATTTTAAAACTTTTTTCTCTCCTATAGCTTATTAACTAATTAAATTTCAAAAAAAAGCAAAGGATTCGTTAATTTTTTTTTTTTATTATAATATACAGATTAGAAAAACTCCTTTCTATATTTGGAAAGGGTTACATATATATATAATTTAATCCTTTTTTGGATTTCCTAGGACGTTAAAACTGGTTTTTTCTTATCGTTCAGAGACTTTTTTTTATATATTAGTTGTGAATATAATTGACTATATACGGTACGAATCAAATAAATTCAAATTTTTTGAAAAAATCTTTCTTTTTAAAATAAATATGTAAATAATAGAATCAAATCAATGAAGAGGTCTGGACTTCTTTAAATGTTTTCATTGATATATATAGAAAAGGTTGAGAGAGTGGGATAAATTAACCACATTTATTTCACTGGTGTAGGGTGTAATCCCCGTCGTTTCTCTTCTCACTTTGCCCCCCCCCCCCTCCCCGCTCCTTTACCCCGGGGCGTTTCCATCGACGTCGCCACCGTCAGGTTTTATGTCCGGTCGTCGACGCGAAATTGCTGACGAACGGTTGCCTGTCTGCTATCGATCCACGATTGCCAGCAACTTGACGAAATTCCTCAAATTCATCTAAAGAGCTAATATTACGATGATTTATTTTTTTTACCCATTTGCTAGTTATCAATATCTTCACCTAAAAAAAAAAATCTTGCTTTTATAGAAAAACATATTTTGAATTAAGATAATGATGGGAATATATTATGTTTTATACTCTTAGTTTAAAAGATCCAGTTTTTTAGTAGGTCCAAGATTCTTTCGTGTCTAGACTAAGGCGTTAATCCCATGGGGAGAGGAAAGACAGCAATTGCCATCCCAAAATCATTATTTATAGAAGTAAAAAATATTTTAAATTGGATTTAATTTTAAGCTAATAAGAGGAGGCAAGTGGGGATAAACTGCGGGTTACGGATCTGAAGTTTAAACACAAATGAGTGACTGCGAAGGAGCAGTTCATCATGAAAGTTCAAATAAAAAAATCGCATTACAAAACTTAAAAAATCTGGTGTGACTGTTGCACACTTCGGTAATCGAAAGTTGTTTTCTGTGCTTGTCACACGTGTCGATATATATTTAGTTTCCGACAGTAAGGTACTTTCGAATTTCAAAATGTAAAATTTATAAACAAAAAAAATATTTATATTTTGTTACCATGGCAACCATTTCTCCTATCTTTCCAATGAAGAACAAGAGTAAAGTGGTTTTCAGAAGATTTCAATGGTAAAATGAGAATATACATTTTAAAGAGCATCTAAAAAATAATTGATTTTTGAATTTTAATCAAAATCGTTAGAGCGAATTTTGAGAAAATCGAAAAAAACTGAAAAAGTACATCAGTAAAGTACTAGTACTTTTTGGCCGATTTTGTTCAAAAGCTTCGTGTTACGTCGCAGGGGAGTACCTAACTTAAATATAAAATTTCAACTTCCTAACTCTTTTAGTTCTTGAGATATTTTGTTCACAGACACACAAACACACCATGTCGCGAAATCCACTTTTTTGGATTCCGGGAATTTCAAAACGTGTATATACGTCAAAATCTCGACATTAAATTTTTGATATGAATCCAATACTTCCTCTATATATATTATCAGAGAGGTAAGAGAAAGTAAAAAGAATTTTCGAAATTTCTTGATTTTTCTTTGCCCCCGTTATGGCAAAAATTTAGATTAAAAAAATTGTTCCCTCCCCCTCCTCCGTTAGCTTCCATCTCTAGATGTGTCTAGATTCATTTAGATTCGTTTGGACAATTGGATTTTTTAACCGGTCATTATTTTATTTCCCGAAAATTTTAAACAAATTTGGATAAATTTTCTAATTTAAACAAGTTAAGGTAAATAGGGCTATAATTAAGCGAAACCCAAAAGCCCCCCCCCCCTCTGTTCTTTGACTGCTCTCCTGGACTTGAGGCTGTTGTTATCACTTTTAATTCTTTAGGTCTTGTCGTTGAAGTCATTGGTAGGAAGGAAAACAGATTTTTTAAATATTGTTAATTGAATTATGCAAAATAGGCTTTCTAAGAGATGATGAGATCCTAGCGGGGTCGGCAATTATTGGAACATTATTTTTATTATATTGCCAATCTCATATTACAATGTGAGATTATTCAGAAAATATGTCTATCTCGGTAGATAGATGATAATTGTTAGAATTTCCTTCTCTTCATCCCCAGGATTACTCAAATGAAGTTTCCTACTTTATGTGTAAATACCTCCTTGTAAACAACTCTACAACTTAATCAATTAAACTTGAGCTTAGGGAATTACCTCTTTTTAGCCAAGTGGGTCACTCACTCACTTCTAACAGAGCCTAAAAAGTTTTTTTTCTATAAAATAATGAAATTTTTTTTGCTAAATCATATTTTATTAACATACTTGGATTGCATCCAAACGACTCATCATCATAGCGCCTAATTACTCCGCTTCACTCAACACCAAATACATTTGATTGCCCATTTTCGCCCTGGACCTTGGCACTACTTGTTCAAGGGGTCAGAGGCTCGCTGTCTCCAAAAATTTTTTGTTTGTTAAAATGGCTAGCAATTAATTTGAATAAATAAGGACTGGTCGTAAAGAAATTGTTTTTTAAAATTTGTGCATATAATCATTTTAGTCATGTTTTTGTGTAAACCCTCTGTCGGCTTAAACATCTGTCGGTATTCAATAATTCGAGTGTTGTTATACAAATTTTTATTTAATTATTTAATAATTTACAATAAAAAAAAGAATTAAAACGGGAATAAAAAAAGAATGCAATTTTTAAACAACTCCTGGCCTTGAGTTCAAAATCATTGACATCAAGCCACTAAAAAAAAAAATCTTTCAACGATTGTTGACTTTTCATTTTCACCTGTAGCATTTGCTATGTTGCAGCTGCTTGCTAAAAATCTTAAATTAAAATAATTAAGAGTAGACATGCATTTTATTTCAAAACATATTCTAGAATTTTGCGATATCTAATTCATTTTTATCCATATAATTTTATTGACAGATATATATGATGATTATATATGATGAAGAATAGCAGCCAGGAAATAAAATCAATTTCTATAATTTTTTTTTATTTGATTGTTTCGGACGCCAGTCGCTGATGGATGTATTTATTTGACAATCTATTGTAAGTATAGAGAGAAAATGAAGAGAGGAAGAGAGGGAAAGTCTGTCTTTGTTAATGTTTTACTGAAATTATTTATTTATTGATCATAGGTCCTGAGGAAGGACGCGACTGGCGTCCGAAACGTCGACAATCAAATAAAAAAAAAATTATAGAAATTGATTTTATTTTCATCTGATTTTATTTACTGGCTGTCTTCCGCAATCCATATATTTATTATATAGGCCTTATTTTAGTTATTTCACATAAATTAAAATAGCCTATAATTTCATTATTATAAGGGTATTTTATGGATGAATTTTTCTCAAGAATGAAAGGCAAAAGAAAATCCAGGATCTAAAGATTTCACTGATTTCTTTAAAGTTCTACGCAATAAATACTGAAATTATATTCCTCTAGAATGAAAGGTGGAAGATAGCCCAAGTAAAAATGATTCAAATGATCGAGATATCCCCGCCCGCAGCAGGTCTGCATAGTGCCCTAAGGCTCAAACAGACAGAACGCGAAATTCGCGACGCTCAGGATACCGCTCATTTCCCGCGAGGCGCTTTTGCAAGCCACACACGCAACCCAACCTCTGGCTACACCGGCACGTGTAGTCAACCCATATTTATTAAAGGCTGCATTAGATTTTATATATATCCCCCGTTTAGTTACTTCCATAATTAAATATTAGCCTATAATTTCATTATTATAAGGGTATTATTATGGATGATTTTTTCTCAAGAATGACTGCCAAAAGAAAATCCAGGATCTAAAGATTTCACTGATTTCTTTAAAGTTCTACGCAATAAATACTGAAATTATATTCCTCTGGAATGAAAGGTGGAAGATAGCCCAAGTAAAAATGATTCAAAATGATCAAGAGATCCACACGCCCGCAGCAGGTCTGCATAGTGAACCTTTAGAGACACAGGGATCCACACGCCCGCACCAGGGACACATTTTTCTTCTGCTCCCTTTCGATCTACTGTGTGTGTCCCTGGTGCGGGCGTGTGGATCTCTGTGTCCCTAAGGGTTCACTATGCAGACCTGCTGCGGGCGTGTGGATCCTTCAATCATTTTTAATCATTTTTACTCGAATTTAAAGAAATCAGTGAAACCTTTAGATTCTGAAACAAGAACTTTACCTCTGCTCACATGGATAGTGTCCTGGTTCTTGACCGATGTTTCCTGAGCTTTTTGCAATTGCTTCTTTTTTTTTATTTAAGGTCAAGTGCTCGTTGAATTTTTTTTTTTTTTGGAATGGGTGCATAAGGTCCGAGGACCTATAATAACCAGTGGTCACATGCAGCCAGGAAGAAAATAAAAACAAATTGGGAACTTAACTGCGGGAACTGAGAAGATGCCTGTTGAGATTAGACTTGAAAGTCTGAAGATTGTAGGTTTTGAGGAAGCTTGTTCCAATCAAGGGAGGTCATGAAGACAAAGGAAGAATGAAATTGACTAGTCTGTTGGTCGTGATCTGAACAGCATAGGGATGCTGGGTCGATGCCTCCCTTGTGTTCCATTGGTTGGGAAAATTGATTTTAATTCGGCAGAGCATTGACCATGGTAATACCTGTAAAACTTATGACTTTACTAAAAGAAATTTTAAATAAAAAAAAAAAAAAAATAAAAAAGGTATTTTATGAAAAAGGATTAAATTTTCAAGCGATTGATATCTATAATAAAAACGATTTCATCGATTGTATAAAATTTTATCTTATGTTAATATAATTATTTCGAATATTTTAACATAGCTATATAACACTATTTCCTCAAACACGATATATCTTTCACCTTCTACTAACCAACCAACTAGCCTCATGTCCTCGGGCTTGGCGTAGTTGGTAGCGCGCCTACCAAATGGCTTAAATAAGAATGCCTGGAATCCAATATATATATATATATATATATATATATATATATATATATATATATAATCATAATAACGGTTATCGATAAAGTCTTATATGGCCTAAGTTGCCGAAAAAACTGTGTGTATGTGTGTGTGAGTGGAAAAAAGTGGGAGTGTTTTTTTTTTTTTAAATAAAAAAATAAAAACTAGCCTCATGTCAAAAATTGATATCTGTTAATTCTTTATTTGAAAATAAAATATTATTAACTTTTCATAAATTCATAAATAGATTGGATTTTTATGATTGAGACAAAAACGTCTTACAACCGTCAGTCTTGTCGTAAAATTTATTCATACGAGATTTTAAGTATGAATAAAAAATTTCCAATAAAGTATTTAAATTTAACTATAATTTTTTATAAGAAAGTATTTTTTTCTTTCGCGTCCAAAGAAGTTGTTCTCCCCCCCCCCCCCCCCCCACCACCATCCCCTTGAGGCTTTCAATACAACGACTAGTTGTGTAATAAATTAAAGTTTTCTGTTTCCACTATCAAACACACACAGCCGGTGTATTTTGTTTTATAGTATTTGGTTCTCATTTAAAGCAAACTCATTTTTTTTTTTTTTTTTTTTAATTTTATTGAGCAACATAAAAACAATTTCGTTTTACGGTATTCATTTGATTAACGTCAAATGTGCATGAACTATTTTTCTATTATTTTTATTTTATTTATTTTTCGGATTATTTTTTTTTTTTTTTCTTTCATATAATAATTTTTAAAATATAATTTTTTCTTTTTAATAGAGCTATTATTTTAATTATAAATTTTGAATGTGGAAATTTTTGACCTGTTGATTGTTTAATTCCTCCTATAAAATTTAGAATTTTTCTGAAGAATATTTTCAAAAGTGAGACAATTGTTTTTATTTCAATTATTGATCCTGACGATTCGGTCATATTTGAGACCATTTTCAGAGCTATTCTCTGAAGATGTGTCCCCAATGAACACAAAAATAAAGAAATAGTAGAATAGAATATTAGATTTATTTTGACTCTGACGACTCTTTGTCCTCTCTATGGCCATCAAGACCATTTTTGTTTAATATTTAATTTTAATTTTCCTGAGATGTCCTATAGGTTTTATAATAATATTATTCAGGACCATAAATATATTAATATATTCATCAAGTAGAGAGTAGAGATGCAATCAAGTAACTTAACGTGATGTCTATGATCAGAAGTAGGTTGGGTTTGAGGTGTGTATCTCCGTGCAAGAAAGCACTTCGGGTAAATAATGGAGGATCCTTGTAGGAAATTCAAATAATAATAATTGGTCGATAGTTGTATTGCCAATCGGTACTTTCTTTCCAAAATCGTATATTTCTATTATTTTTTGAAAGGTTAAGAATTCAATTTATTTTAATTTGATCACCTAAATTTATTCTTATATTATTTATTTCCTTGTTGAATAAAATGTCAATATTATAATAATAAATAATATAATATAATAGCTTTAAATTAAATTATTTTATGATCTCAAATCAGAAATATCCTTTTTTCACAAGCAATAAAATAATTTTTATATAAATTCAATGGGAAAATAGAATAAGGATATAATAGTAATTAATAGGTATTTTTTACTATTCTAAATAAGAGTAATTTTACACCTATTTTTTGAATTAAATAATATTATTAATGAATATTCTCAAATTCACACTTACAAAGCATAGGGTGCCCAACATATTTTATGAGCATATTTATCTTGCTGGACTCAAACCCGGAATCTCCAGTCTATCCGCATGGGCGTAACTAGGGAATTTGGCTGAGGGGGCCATGGGACCAGCCATCCTACTAGGGACCTGGCAGACCTCATATTGTCTCAATTTTTCTTGGGGCGGGGATCAAATCGTTTGTGAGGAAATCTGACTGCATACTTTACTAGGGGATCTTAATTAGAAATTATTATCGCAAGGCGTCTTAGAAAAATAACTAGCGTAAATTTTTCATTCATTTTATTTCTTTTAGAAGGTGTCAGAATATGCAACTATAACAAGAACAATAGTGTTGTTGTCCTTTAGCATAGAGCAGCTGTTAGGTTACCATAAAAAATCAAACCAATTGAACTTAAAGTGACATTTAGTTTACTACTAAAAGGCTGTTTATTGAACATAGTATAAATCTTATAAGTAATAATTCTCGAAATAAATTTAATCAAACATTTCGACTTTAATAAAATTTCACTCAAGTCTTAGTGTAGTCAAGAAATAGTGCCTCTTTTATTTGCACTCGGTATAATTTCTTGCCATCTTGTAGGCGGATTCCCAATAAAGTAAATTTTTTAGGGCAGTAGGCAGAAAATATTATGTGCCTGATAAGATCTTATTTACCTTTTTTTTTAACAGTTTACAAACAAAAATTAATTTTTTTTATTCTATTACCTAATTTAAATTCCAAATGTTTTAATCATCATTTTAAATTTATCAAATTAAGTATTTACTACCACTATTAACAAGTTTTGATTAAAATTCTATGTAGGTTTTTTATAATAGCTTATAAATAAAATTAATTATGTATGTAAGTTGATTCAACTTATATAATTTTCATTGAAAAGATTGAATTACTTGGTAAATACTATAATTTTAATAGTAAATTAGATGTAATTAATTTCAATAAAATTATTATCATTTGAGCTCTCTTATAAATATACTGGCAGGTTAATTTTTGATTTAATCAAGTGAAAGTTTTCTCTAATATTAGCATCGTTATAAACAAAGTCGCTACAAAGTGTGTTTTTTTTTTTTTGAAAATCGACCTTGAACAATTTGGACGTTCCCCATAAGATATAAAATGAGTCATTGCATTTTTATCAGCTGATGGGTCTTCCACAATTTTATTTATCCCTCCAAAACTTCTCCTAGCCATAACTATTGATTCTAAAATTAATGCTAGCTTTTTACAGCTGTAAAATAACATTACATACGAACGACAAGAAAAGAAAATTGAATTTTAATTTCTATAATTTTTATTTTATTTTAAAAAATAAAAATTTCATAAAATTACGCTTAAAAATTAGAAAATTAATCAACTAAATTATTTTTTATTTTACTATTATAATAATAAAGTAGAATTAGCTTTTTTTAATCGATAACTTGACTTAATCTAAAACTTATTTTATGAAAGACGAAAAATTTCCTCGAAAATATATAACAATGACTTAATAAAGATGAAGACTTAAAACTTTAACTTGACATAAATTTCAATGTTTTTAATTAGAATTTTAAAAATCTGGTGTGACTGGTCGCATAGCACAGAACTTTCTCTTACCCTTCGGCAAGAGAAAGTTGTGTTATGTGCTTGTCCCACCAGATTTTTTGTGTGGACATATATTCAGTATTCCGACAGTTGTCAATATTTAAGACTCATAGAATTTTAACTAATTTAAAAGGTATTTGGACTGTTTATTTTGAAAGTGGTGTAAGTCCATTTTCTATTGTTTCAAGAAAATGAAAGGTTAACATATCTGTTTATAAAAAAATCTATTTACCGACCAATTTTCAATTGTACAAAACATGGAAATTTTTTAAGAAATTTACCACTAGTTAGTTATACTTAGAAAATGTACATTAATTTAAGCATAAATAATGTGATATCTCATTTTTTAAGAAAATGGACTTACACCACTTTCAAAATTAACGGTCCATTTATTAAATCTTTATTATCGACTGCTACTTACGAATTAGAATAATTAATTAAAACAAAAATTTAAAATGAATAATTATTTAATTTATTAACTCTTAACTATTTAGATAAATCATTTTTAAAAATTTTAATTTATGACAAGCCAAAAAATCTAATTTTCTTAAATTTATTTTCTAGGTGATAGCGGTAATTTTATTAAATCTAAAATTGTTTTTATTTAACAAGTTTATAAAAAAAATACTTAATTTATTGCAATAGTAATTTCGTGATTTTTATTAGCCAAAGACGGAAAAGGTATTAAGAATTTCAAATTGATTATTTTCTATATCAATTTAAAAATTTAATATTATGGTTTTTGCTTCGACTGATTGCTAAATGCGTCTTATTGACTGAGCCCCTTTATTATTAAATTTCCATTTAGCATTAAAATAAAAATTAGAGATTTAGAATTCTAAATTGTTCTAAATTGGTCAGTTGATTATAGATAGTTGTTAGATAATTAATTTCAATTTGCTCGTTCCACGTGACTGAGACAAAGTATAATCATAATATTGAAGGCATCGTTTTAAAGCCTAAAAGAAATTTCAATTAATTTGAAGTGAACCGTAATCTTTGTCCTCTTGGACTTATTCTTTTTTTTTTTTTATTGTTTAGAGCGCTTCAACAGCGGGGGTTATTCGCGCTTGGACTTATTCAAATGGCTGTTACCCTCACAAAATACTATTTAAATCGAGTAATAAAGTTTTTTGATTTGGCGAAGAAATAATATAATCCTCTTTAAAAATAACTAATTGTTTTGAAAATTAGTTACATTTGCCTATTTATTTAATATCTCATATCAAAAAAATTTGACGAGTTCATGGATGGCAACACGAGTGAGTGTGTGTCTGTGAACAAAATATCTCAAGAACTAAAAGAGTTACGAGGTTGGAATTTTATATTTAAGTTAGGTACCCCCTGCGACATAACACGAAGCTTTTGAATAAAATCGGCTAAAAAGTACTAGTACTTTACTGATGTACTTTTTCAGATTTTTTCGATTGTCTCAAAATTCGCTCTAACTATTTTGATTAAAATTCAAAAATCAATTATCTTTTAGATTCTCTTTAAAATGTATATTCTCATTTTGCCATTGAAATCTTCTGAAGACCACTTTACTCTTGTACGTACTTCATAGAAAAGATAGGAGAAATGGTTGCCATGGTAACAAAATATAAATATTTTCCCATACTTATAAATTTTACATTTTTTTTTTTTGTTTTGCAACCCATATTTTATAGGGGGGCCTGGCAACGGAGTAGAGCAACAGTCACCACAATCGTTGCTGTTAAGCAATGCCAAGCACGGGATTGGTGACCCCCTGAAATCAGCGTGTAGAACGTCCCCCGGTAGCCATCGATATTATAAATGTAATAATATATATGTAAAATTAAAACCCTAATGGCCTCTGCAGCCGAAAAAGGGGAATAAAAAAAAAAAAAAAAAAAATTACATCATGAATTTTAATATATGTATCAACCGAAACCAAATATATCTCGACACAAAAAACTCTGGTGTAAGCACAGAACATAACTTTCAAGGCAAGAGAAAGTAGTGTGCTGTGCTACTAGTCACACCAGATTTTTTTAAAAGTAAGTCTAACCAATTGTGGTTAATCAGAGATATACATATATAAATTTTCCCTCAGTCTCATCGAAAATGTATTCTCTAAGAAGAATGGCTTCTCATATTAAATTTTATTTATTTATCATTTTAAAACACGCTCCACATAATTTGATAATTTGATGCACTGAGGATGGATTGCTTTAAGCAATCCGAAATATTTGCCAAATTTCCTGTCCTCGCCTGATTATTCCCGCGGTGCGGGGTCGGCGGCCGAAATATTTACTTTTTATTCTACATTTATTATGGAATGTGGAAAGCAACCGCTGGTTCATTTTCTCTATAACTCTAACGAATTGCCCCAGCATTTAATTTCTTCTACTATGTTAAATCGTTTTTACACCCCCCCCCCTTAATCTCCCCTCTTGAATGCGCCACTGCCTCTCCGCCACTCTTACATCAAAAATTTTGGTCTCCACGCCTTAACAAATTCCTGGGACTGCCGTTACTTTTCCCGTACTAAATTTCATTTATTTCAATTGAGACGTTCTGTGATATAGCTTACAGCCAATAAACTAGAGTTTTAATATAGCAATTTTCTAAATTTCTCTCCTTTGTTGAAATTAAAAAAATTAAAATCTTTTTAGTAATTATTAGAACTTTTTTTATTTCTCTAGAAAGAAAAAAATTTATAATAAAAAGGAAACATATTACATTAACAAAAAAAAAAAAAAATAATAATAATAATTTTAGAAAAGTCATTAAAAATACGATTACTCTAGTACTAATTTTAATATTCAGTATACTGGATATAGTTTATTGACAAGGTAAAATAAAATAGAAACAACTTTTTTTTTTTTCTTAATAAAAAGTAACTCTTCTATTTTAATTTATCGCGTAGTCGAATATAATTGAACAATAAAACGAATATGAATATTTTTAATGTAATTATTAACATTAAAAGTTTTTGTTGCATTATTACGAATTGAAGATGACACTTTTGTATCGAAATGCCACATCAAAAATATATTTAAAATTTCTTATATATTAATTTGCATCCAGGGTTAATGATCCCTTAGAAAGCTTAATCAAATGTCAAGAAAATTATTATTTTCTTGTGAACAATTTGTTATTATTAGTTTAATGAAGAGTACTTGTTTTCCTTTCATATTCTATGTTATTTTAGGAGTCTTAAATTAATAGTTCAATCACACATTGTAGGCGCATCGTTCATATTGTATTCTAGAAAATACTAAAAAAAAGAGGCGCCAATGAAAATGCCTTCTAACTAAAGGTATACCAATTTATTAAGATAAGAAATTCTCCCCTTTAATAATTATTTAAAAAATTTAAAGCGCCAGAGGATAAATAAAATTGCATCATAAATATTATTTTTTCTTAATAAATGGATTATCAATAGAAAGCAATTAGCCGCGTGGCCCCCTACTCTGCTCTGTTTCGAACACTGACCTATGTCTATATTTAGGATCTTAGAAAAAAAAAACAATTTATTAAAATTAAATCAATAAGATTAATTGTAGTCTGCATGCTTACACATCATCACGCTTACTTGTTTACCTAGGCTATTACTTTATAAAAATTATGAGACAAATTTCAGACCATTTCTAGATATAATATGTATGTATCCAATGATTATAATTAATAAACAAGTGGCGGATTAGACTCTGGTTTATCAGACCCTGAGGAAACGGAAGCTTCTCTTGTTGTTAGACTTACCTTTGAATTGAGCCGAAATTCCATTTGTAATTAAAAAAAACTGGTGTGACTGTTCTGAACAGCACACAACTTTCTCTTCCTTTCGGTGATCGAAAGTTTTGTTCTGTGCTTGTCACGCCAGATTTTTTTGTCTCGAGATATATTTTAGTTTCCGATGATACGTATATTAAAATTAAAGATGTACAATTTATAAACATGGGAAATATTTATATTTTATTATCATTGCAACCAATTCTCCTATCTTTCCAATGAAGTACAAGAGTGAAGTGGTCTTCAAACAATTTTGAGAACAAAATGAGAATATACATTTTAAAAACCATCTTTAAAATAATTTAATTTTGGAATTAAATCAAAATCGTTGGAGCGCAT
>JAKCPI010014453.1:0-13938 GCA_023213315.1 Euborellia annulipes | reverse complement strand
TAACTAGAGACCGGATTTTAAGCAAAATGCTTATTGCTCAATTTTATAAGCAGCCATTAGATATTTAATTTCTATACGAATTAGGAAAAACAAAGTGTATTGAGATTGCATTTTTTATGCTTTTTTTGCTTTTTTTGAGTTTTCATGCTTTTTTTCCCTTTCGTGCTTATTTGAACTTATTTTACGAATATTTATAATTTTTTTTTTTTTTTTTTTTTTATTAAAAAACACACTTTTTCCCATTCACACACGCATACACCAGGGACGTATATAAGGAGGGGGAGGGGGCCCGCCCCCCCCAAAAAAAAACCCCAAAAAAAAAAAAAAAAAATTTTCAAAAACCCCGCAGTGCGAAAAAATATAGCCCTGGAAAAAAAATTTTTTCATCAGGGTGAAAAAATTTGATTCCGCAAAAACAAAATTTTTTGCAATTTTTCTTTAAAAAAAAATTTGTATACGCCATTGGTATGAGTAAAAATTGCTTATTAGATGCTTTTTTTCAACTTTTATGCTTATTTAACAACTTATTATTCAAGATTTTTATGCTTTTTTAAGCACTTTTTTTCCATTTTTTATGCTTTTTTGTCCGGTCTCTAGTCATAACGATTCGCTATTGAATGCTGAATGTGACCATTTAACAGCCCCAAAGAATGTAAAAAATCTGGTGTGACTGGTCGCACAGCACGCAGTGCTGAAAACATATATTTAGTTTCCAACAGTAGGCCTCTACATAAAATAGAATTCAAAATCTAAAATTTATAAACATAGAAAATATTTATATTTCGTTACCATGAGCATTTTTTACAGAGGCGTACCGAGGCAGTTGGGGGCCTGGGGCGCACTAGAAGAGGGGGCCTAATATTGAATTTTTTTTTTGGGGGGTGCTCATCTTTAAATATCCTTCTCCATACACAAAAATATTTTTAAAATATCGTATATCCCTGCACCCCAAGGGCTCCGGGGCCTCTCAAAGAGAAATTTTCATTAAATTTTGTTCTTACTTGAGCCCTGGGGCCTCTCAAAGGGAAATTTTCATTAAATTTTGCTTTTTTAATCTAAATTTTTCCGTTTTTACTTGAGCCCTGAGGGCCCCGGGGCCTCTCAAAAGGAAATTTTCATTAAATTTTGCTTTTTTTTTCTAAATTTTTACGTTTTTACTTGAGCCCTGAGGGCCCCGGGGTCTCTCAAAGGGAAATTTTCATTAAATTTTGCTTTTTTTTTCTAAATTTTTCCGTTTTTACTTGAGCCCTGAGGGCCCCGGGGTCTCTCAAAGGGAAATTTTCATTAAATTTTGCTTTTTTAATCTAAATTTTTCCGTTTTTACTTGAGCCCTGAGGGCCCCAGGGCCTCTCAAAAGGAAATTTTCATTAAATTTTGCTTTTTTTTTCTAAATTTTTACGTTTTTACTTGAGCCCTGAGGGCCCCGGGGTCTCTCAAAGGGAAATTTTCATTAAATTTTGCTTTTTTTTTCTAAATTTTTCCGTTTTTACTTGAGCCCTGAGGGCCCCGGGGTCTCTCAAAGGGAAATTTTCATTAAATTTTGCTTTTTTAATCTAAATTTTTCCGTTTTTACTTGAGCCCTGAGGGCCCCAGGGCCTCTCAAAAGGAAATTTTCATTAAATTTTGCTTTTTTTTTCTAAATTTTTACGTTTTTACTTGAGCCCTGAGGGCCCCGGGGTCTCTCAAAGGGAAATTTTCATTAAATTTTGCTTTTTTTTTCTAAATTTTTCCGTTTTTACTTGAGCCCTGAGGGCCCCGGGGTCTCTCAAAGGGAAATTTTCATTAAATTTTGCTTTTTTTAATCTAAATTTTTCCGTTTTTACTTGAGCCCTGAGGGCCCCAGGGCCTCTCAAAAGGAAATTTTCATTAAATTTTGCTTTTTTTTTCTAAATTTTTACGTTTTTACTTGAGCCCTGAGGGCCCCGGGGTCTCTCAAAGGGAAATTTTCATTAAATTTTGCTTTTTTTTTCTAAATTTTTCCGTTTTTACTTGAGCCCTGAGGGCCCTGGGGCCTCTCAAAGGGAAATTTTCATTAAATTGCTTTTTTTTATCTAAATTTTTCCGTTTTTGCTTGTGCCCTGAGGGCCCCGGGGCCTCTCAAAGGGAAATTTTCATTAAATTGCTTTTTTTTTCTAAATTTTTACGTTTTTACTTGTGCCCTGAGGGCCCCGGGGCCTCTCAAAGGGAAATTTTCATTAAATTTTGCTTTTTTTTTCTAAATTTTTACGTTTTTACTTGAGCCCTGAGGGCCCTGGGACCTCTCAAAGGGAAATTTTCATTAAATTGCTTTTTTTTATCTAAATTTTTCCGTTTTTGCTTGTGCCCTGAGGGCCCGGGGCCTCTCAAAGGGAAATTTTCATTAAATTGCTTTTTTTTTATCTAAATTTTTCCGTTTTTGCTTGTGCCCTGAGGGCCCCGGGGCCTCTCAAAGGGAAATTTTCATTAAATTGCTTTTTTTTCTAAATTTTTACGTTTTTGCTTGTGCCCTGAGGGCCCCGGGGCCTCTCAAAGGGAAATTTTCATTAAATTTTGCTTTTTTTTTTCTAAATTTTTACGTTTTTACTTGAGCCCTGAGGGCCCTGGGGCCTCTCAAAGGGAAATTTTCATTAAATTGCTTTTTTTTATCTAAATTTTTCCGTTTTTGCTTGTGCCCTGAGGGCCCGGGGCCTCTCAAAGGGAAATTTTCATTAAATTGCTTTTTTTTATCTAAATTTTTCCGTTTTTGCTTGTGCCCTGAGGGCCCCGGGGCCTCTCAAAGGGAAATTTTCATTAAATTGCTTTTTTTTATCTAAATTTTTCCGTTTTTGCTTGTGCCCTGAGGGCCCCGGGGCCTCTCAAAGGGAAATTTTCATTAAATTGCTTTTTTTTTCTAAATTTTTACGTTTTTGCTTGTGCCCTGAGGGCCCCGGGGCCTCTCAAAGGGAAATTTTCATTAAATTTTTTTTTTTATAAATATATGGGGGCCTATTTCGGCTCGGGGCCTGGGGCGGACCGCCCCCCACGCCCCCCCCCTCGGTACGCCACTGATTTTTTTACTTTTTTTTTAAACACTCGCACGTTTTTCTCATTTACACCTACATTCATACAGTCTTTTCGGCAACTCGGGCCATATAAGACTTTGACGATAACCGTTATTTTAATATATATATGGACCCTATTATGCATTAGTGTGTCAAGCGCCAAAAAATTAAAAATTGAGTTAAGCACGGAAGATTGTTTCAAATGCTATAATTAATAGTATTTTTTATGAAATATGTCCTAAAAAAATTTATATTTAATGTTACTTGCACAATTGACAAAAAACTTATATATAATCCAATGAAAACAAAAAGCTAATGTTAATTTTTTCAAAACTCGGTAGCTGGCGATTGACACACTAATGCGTAACAGGGTACATATGTATTTGGGGGCATTCTTATTTGAAATCATCGAACTACCTGGGGTCCGAACCAGCGACCCTTGGTATACAAGGCAGGCGCCCTACCAACTACACCAATCCCGAGTGCAAGCATTTTTTTTTTTAATTTATGAATTTAAATTAAAATTGTTGGAGCGAATTTTTAGATAATCGAAAAAAAAAAAAACGGAAAAAGTACATTAGTAAAATACAAGTACTTTTCATGTTCTGTATCAGGGGTGTAATTAACTTAAATATAAAATTTCAACCTCATAGCTCTTTTCGTTCTTTAGATCTTTTGTTCACTGACAAACCATTTTTTGCGGGACTCACTTTCAAGGGACCTTCATCAAAATCTCTACATCGAATTTTTGACATAAATCCACTACATTCTCTATCTATATATATATTAACATATACGTATATATAGGTAAGAGAAAGTAAAAATTCAATAACAATTTCGTAAGAGGGGTGAGTAATTCAATAACCCCAATTCTGAAATGGGCCGAATATTAATATGCATTGGCTACTAACATCTTTTAAACAAAAAAAAAAAACAAAACATACATCCTATTTTATTAATAAATAAATAAATCCATTTATTTTTATCTCATCAAAATACAAATCATGTAAAATATAAAAAAAAAATTTATCTCTATCCGTTAATCTTCCTATGTGATAGAACTATATAATTATATATTAGTCGATATGAAAGCCTCACCCTAATTATTATCTTTAATGTAAATCAAAACTTTTAAGTTAGCAAATTGGAGTAGTAAAATAAAACTGCATGTTGCCCTGTTCACCCTGTATTTATTAATATTTAACTCACGATATCAATCATAGCCTTATTTTGAAGACATTAAGAAGTCATTAGTTTAACAAATATAAACACCAGACGATGTCACGCTCAAAATCAGTGCAACTGTCGACGGTGATTTCCGCAATTTCACCAACCGATAGTAACCAACAATAGAATGAAAATTGAGTAAATTACTTCTTTTCTCTCTCATCTATACCCTGATTTTAAAATTCATTATTCAAATTTACTTCCGATAACAATATAATTAAAATCTTTCATAGATATAATTGTGATTAATCGATCCATCATTGGTTTTATTTTGTAATCTCCTCTCCATTTATTTATATTAGCTTATAAATTAAGATATATTATAAACCGAATCATTTATCACTCTTTTTTTTTGAGGGGGTGGATTTATTTTATCGCAATAGAAATAATATTTTATTAATTTTTTTTCTCTTTTTTTTATACCTTTATTCATTGGTTAAACATGACATTTCAGCTCTCTTTTTTTTTAATCCGCAGTTGTTTTAAAAAATTTCATTTTTATTATTTTTGTTGTCGTCAATTATCCAGTAGAAAATATAATGTTTCTTTATTAACATATATTTAATTACTAAATGTCCTTTTGGCGTTTATTTAATTGGCTAATTTTTTTTTTTTTTTTAACGAAAGAAATATAATCTAAAGACCTGAAATTTAAATAAATTTAATTTTTATTTTGTTCGTTCTTTTTTATGACAATGAAACACTAATATTTTATATTTTTACTTTCTCTTACCCTATATATGAAATTATAGAGAGAAAGTATTGGATTAATGTCAAAAATTCGAGATTTTTATATTTGAAAATGGTATTTAAATTTAAGCTGGTATTCGATTAATCTAGTTGTAATTATATTGATTAAAAACACTAGACGATATCTTTATATCCATCGGACCATTAGGGGGCTCTAGGGAGGGAGGACAATATATTCTTTTCTTGAATAGTGGGTGAGCAAAGTTGTGCGCTCGGCTTAGTCCGACCCTTTATTTTTTAATAGGGCCTTGCAGAGGCGTACCGAGGCAGTTGGGGGCCTGGGGCGGCACTAGAAGAGGGGCCCTCATATTTAATTTTTTTTGGGGGGGGGTGCTCATCTTTAAATATTCTTCTCCTCCATACACAAAAATATTTTTAAAATACTGTATAACCCTGAACGCCAAGGGCCTCGGGGCCTCTCAAAGAGAAATTTTCATTAAATTTTGTTTTTTTTTTTATATAAATTTTTCCGTTTTTACTTGAGCCCTGAGGGCCCCGGGGCCTCTCAAAGAGAAATTTTCATTAAATTTTGTTTTTTTTTTATATAAATTTTTCCGTTTTTACTTGAGCCCTGAGGGCCCCGGGGCCTCTCAAAGAGAAATTTTCATTAAATTTTGTTTTTTTTTTTTATATAAATTTTTCCGTTTTTACTTGAGTTCTGAGGGCCCCGGGGCCTCAAAGTGAAATTTTCATTAAATTTTGTTTTTTTTTTTATCTAAATTTTTCCGTTTTTGCTTGAGCCCTGAGGGCCCCAAGGCCTCTTAAAGTGAAATTTTCATTAAATTTTGTTTTTTTTTATCTAAATTTTTCCGTTTTTGCTTGAGCCCTGAGGGCCCCGGGGCCTCTTAAAGTGAACTTTTCATTAAATTTTTTTTTTTTTTATAAATATATGGGGGCCTATGCCGGCTCGGGGCCTGGGGCGGACCGCCCCCTCGCCCCCCCTCGGTACGCCACTGGGGCCTTGCCCGTCCGATTTCATTTGCATGCCCGTCCTCCTAATCAGTTTATTAAAGTGAAATTTAGACTTACTACCCGCCCATAATTTTTTCATGGTCTTCAAAACCCACAGGCCGGGCAGGGCGAATATTCAATTATTTTAAACTTGATTCAGTGTATTTTCATTTGGGCAAAAACCATATGGGCTTTAAAATTAAGGGGAAAACTACTGATCACGTCCCGAGACGCCGCCCGCCAGGGCCAAGTTGGGAATGGCGCGGCGAAGCCGCGCCTTCTCAACTTGTATTTCAATATATTTGTTGGTATAGACCTAATTACTTGATACATATTCCGATATTGTGATCTTTATACAGTATATACATTATTACAAAAATTCTTCGGAAGTACTGGAGGTTTTTGTATAGCTTCTTAACCCTGAAATACGATTCAAATATTTATACTAATACATAAGCCTTAGTGCTTTTGTTTTGTTAGTTGACTGGCTTAGAACAAAAGAGGTTCGAATGCCTGTGTATTTATTTCCATTTTCATTTTCACCATTTCTTACTTTCGGCCACGTGAAGAAAGGGGGAGGGGACTTCCCTACTTGAAATACTTAAATAATTCTAGTTCCCCCTTGACCCCTCGATATTGCCACGAGTCACTAATGCAATGTCCTTAAATGATAAACAAGAGCTTAAAGATAACGACAACTTTTTAAAGGCCATAATTAATAATGCCTTCTCGTGCCTGGAGTCCCGGGTTCCAAGAGAGAAAAATTTAAATTTGATGCTTGAAGTGGTTTCGAAACTGGGGAGGAGGACCTCACAATAAAGAATTAAAACTTCAATTTTTGAATATTTAAATTTTATGTACGATATTAGAGACTATTTGGCCAATAATAAAAAAAAAGCAAAGGTGTGGGGTCGTAGGACCACCGGCAAGGACGATGTTCCTCACGCCTTTTCTTCAACTCAGAATAATAAATAATTTAATATGAATAAGGGAGCTGCGGCCGCTGGAACCTCTTGCTCGCCCTCGGCGAACAATTTCCCGCCTACGGTAGATAAAAGGAAATAAAGAGAAGATGGGCATGGCCTCGCCAAGACTTCGGCTAATCTCGTCTTCCTCCGCAGTCGCTCGGGCGCTGGGAACGCATGTTTGTTAGGAACGCGTTTTTGTTTCGTTACATTTTCTTCGTTCTAATAAAATTTCAATATTCAAAAATT
The DNA here is from genome assembly GCA_023213315.1 of Euborellia annulipes. Lineage (NCBI taxonomy): Eukaryota > Metazoa > Arthropoda > Insecta > Dermaptera > Anisolabididae > Euborellia > Euborellia annulipes. The sequence continues at coordinate 6,776 of JAKCPI010014453.1, read as the reverse complement.
GAAGTTTTTGTCCAATTCCTCCATTTTCGACAAGTAACCACTTATAGCATCAAATTTGAACAATTCTCTTGTCCAGTTTCGAATTCAAGCAAATAAAAAAAATTTATTTCAATTGAATTGATTAATAAATGTTGAAAATTAAATAGGTATGCGGTCTAAATGGCCTTAAATGTCGAAAAAGCCTTCAACAAATAAAAAATATTAATAAAAACCAGAAAATTACCTTCAGAATAAAATAAATTTTTATTTCTTAATTTCTTTGAGCTATCATTACAAAGATTTTTGTAATTTTACTAAAGTATTTCAACTGAATACATGTATCTAAAAACATGCTCTAAGTGATAGAAGCTTTTAATATTTTTTTTTAGAGCACTACTGTGAAATTTCAAAGTCTTGTTTGAAATAATGAGAATTTTCCCAAGCAGCCTCCTAAAGATTGTAAATTAACTAGTCAATGTATAGTTTAAAATAAGGAAATTCGCGAGATGAGTTTGTGTTTGATTGAACAAATCGCGCTCACTGGACTCGAACCAGGCAGAGTCTCTATCGCCAATCCCTTAATTGCTTATATTTTATTTTAATTTTCCATTTTCCCGGACAATTATCACAAAAAATTATTTTATTATAAAAAAATAAAAGAAGAAAATAAATATTGTCACATCTTATAACAACAAATCATTTATTTCTTTGCTAACTCATATATCCAAAAAGTTTTTCTTCCAACAAATGTCTCTTATGTGATGGTAACAAAATAAACATTCATCATTTGTCTCGATGTCTGATATCCAATGCTGTGAGTCAAAAACAAAAATAGCCGTCTATAGAGAGAAAAAAAAACCATCTTATATTTAAAAAAAATCTTTCAAGTTTTTCCATTCAGTTTTTTAATAACTTCATACATTGAGAGTGAGTTGAAAGCATAGGCGTAGCCACGGGGGGGGGGTTTTGGGGGTTCAAACCCCCCATTGGACCCAAGCCATGACTAGATATTTAAGCTCTATAATGCAAAATACTTTTCTCTCTATATATTTCATATATAGGGTAAGAGAAAGTAAAATATAATAATTTTCTCTAGCTTAAAAAATAAATAAATAAAACGCAAAAAATTCGAGAAAATTCAGAATTTTCCCATTTAGACCAGGCGCTGGAGGTAGTTGAGTATGCAAAATCTGAGGACCGAATTCTGTCAATGGATTTGGGCTAAGAATAGCTCCCAGAATAAGGATCCGGATCTTGCCGGGCCAATTTTTGGTCCAATTTTTTTTTTACCCCCACCCCTCTTATTTCCATAGGAAATCAATGGAATGCATGCTAAGATGATGTGAAGATTTGCAATTATGGTCAAATTCGAGTACTTAAAACCTCAAAGAATGAAAAAACTGTCTTGTCAGCAACTGAGGGGATCCTCTATAGTCCCCTGAGAAGTACTATCTTGCCACCAGTCGTGGTGGTCCCCTCTAACCCCTTCATCTCTTTTCTCTCTCTCTGTTATAAATTTAAATATAAGGCCTAAACACCACGCCAAATTGTGGGGACCGGCAATTATGTTCATAATCCACTACCTGGTATCCCAATCAATGAAAAATACTATCTTGCCGCCAGCTGCGGTGGTCCCCGTTAACCCCTTCACCTCTTTTCTCTCCCTTTATTATAAATTTAAATGTACTGCCTTAAAACCATGCCAAATTGTGGGGACCGGCAATTATGTTCATAATCCACTACCTGGTACCCCAATCAATGAAAAATACTATCTTGCCGCCAGCTGCGGTGGTCCCCTTTAACCCCTTCACCTCTTTTCTCTCCCTTTATTATAAATTTAAATGTACTGCCTTAAAACCATGCCAAATTGTGGGGACCGGCAATTATGATCATAATCCACTACCTGGTACCCCAATCAATGAAAAATACTATCTTGCCGCCAGCTGCGGTGGCCCCTTTAACCCCTTCACTTCTTTTCTCTCTCTCTGTTATACATTTAAATATACTGCCTAAACACCACGCCAAATTGTGGGGACTGGCAATTATGTTCATACTCTACTACCTGGTGCCCCAAGCAATGAAAAATACTATCTTGCCGTCAGCTGCGGTGGTCCCCTTTAACCCCTTCACTTCTTTTCTCTCTCTCTGTTATAAATTTAAATATACTGCCTAAACACCACGCCAAATTGTGGGGACCGGCAATTATGCTCATAATCTACTACCTGGTGTATTTATAATAAAGGGAGAGAAAAGAGTTGAAGGGGTTAAAGGGGACCACCGCAGCTGGCGGCAAGATAGTATTTTTCATTGATTGGGGTACCAGGTAGTAGATTATGAACATAATTGCCGGTCCCCACAATTTGGCGTGATGTTTAGGCCGTATATTTAAATTTATAATAAAGGGAGAGAAAAGAGGTGAAGGGGTTAACGGGGACCACCGCAGCTGGCGGCAAGATAGTATTTTTCATTGATTGGGATACCAGGTAGTGGATTATGAACATAATTGCCGGTCCCCACAATTTGGCGTGGTGTTTAGGCCTTATATTTAAATTTATAACAGAGAGAGAGAAAAGAGATGAAGGGGTTAGAGGGGACCACCACGACTGGTGGCAAGATAGTACTTCTCAGGGGACTATAGAGGATCCCCTCAGTTGCTGACAAGACAGTTTTTTCATTCTTTTAGGTTTTAAGTACTCGAATTTGACCATAATTGCAAATCTTCACATCATCTTAGCATGCATTCCATTGATTTCCTATGGAAATAAGAGGGGTGGGGGTAAAAAAAAATTGGACCAAAAATTGGCCCGGCAAGATCCGGATCCTTATTCTGGGAGCTATTCTTAGCCCAAATCCATTGACAGAATTCGGTCCTCCAGATTTTGCATACTCAACTACCTCCAGCGCCCGCTCTAATTGAAAAGAATTGATTTTTGTTATGCTTTATAAAAAATTAAAGCCGCTTAAAATTGATTAAATCTCGCAAATGAAAAATAATAAAAATTATTATATAAATAAATTTTTTATTTTTTTTGAAAAATTGCGGCACTTAATTAAGAAAGGGTGGGCCCGAGCCACCTCGAGGGGGGGTCCAGGGGGGCGAAGCGAAGGTGGGGTAAGTGACTAGTCATATATTTCATTAGACGCCTTATACTGCCCTATTAGTCGGGGTGGGGGGGGGGAGAAATAATCCTAAACCCCCCCCATCAAAAATTTCTGGCTACGCCTATGGTTGAAAGCTTTGCTTTTGTCTTTTGCATTGAAAAACTCACCCCCTCGATTTTCTTTATTGACTTTTCCCTTTATTTGCTTATGTTTTATTTATTATATTTACAATACTTTAATAAATCATTGGTTTTCAATTAAATTATAGTGATCTCATATTATTATTAAAAGGATTTTTGAAAAGGGAGTCTTTTTTTTGGAATTTGAAGTCTTTTTGACAATAAAATTTAAATAAAATTTTGACTCCCAGTTTATTAAGTTGCATACTTGACTAAACTTCCCTTGGTCTAAAGTTAGCTGGCGAAATTTTTATATTAACCAAATTCAAAGGAATTTTTTTTTTTTACTATTGGTTAACTTTAAAATCCTTTTTACTTTCTCTTACCTCTCTATATATGTTAATATATAGAGAGCAAGTATTGGATTCCTGGCAAAAATTTAATGTCGAGATTTTGATGGATATACACGTTTTGAAGTCCACTGAGTCCAAAAAAGTTGTTTTCGCGACATGGTCTGTCTGTGGGTGTGTGTGTGGGTGTGTGGGTGGGTGGGTGTGTGTTCAATTTTAAGCATGAAGGAATTGAGCTAGGAAGTTGAAATTTTATATTTAAGTTTTGTACCCTCTTGGACCGTAAAAATAAGCTTTTAATCAAAATCGGCCTAAAAGTACTAGTACTTTACTGATGTACCTTTTCAGTTTTTTTTTTTTTTTTGTTTTCTCAAAATTCGCTCCAAAGATTTTGATTCATAAATCAATTATTTTTTGATGCTCTTTAAAATGAATATTCTCATTTTGTCATTGAAATCTTTTGAAGGCCACTTTACTCTTGTATTTCATAGAGAAGATAGGAGAAATGTTGCCATGGTAACAAAATATATTTATATTTTTCCCATACTTATAAATTTTACATTTTGAATTCTAATATATGGGCGGAAACTAAATATATCTCAAACGAAACAGGCCAAGAATTATCAATACTAGAAGCAGGAGGTTTACTTGGCGTGTAGTTGCAGGTGGAGATGCAATATGGGAATAAATAAATAAATAAAATTTATTTATTGTCAGGATTTTTTATTATTAACGACCAACCGCAGTTAATTGGTTTCGGTTAACAAAAGTAACCATCATCAGGTCTGAAATTTACAAAATATGTCTTACCGCATTTTATCAATTAATTTTTGTAAATTTCAGACCTGATGATGGTTACTTTTGTTAACCGAAACCAATTTACTGCGGTTGGTCGTCAATAATAAAAATCCTGACAATAAATAAATTTTATTTATTTATTTATTCCCATATTGCATCTCCACCTGCAACTACACGCCAAGTAAACCTCCTGCTTCTAGTATTTATAAATATATCTCGACACGAAAAATCTGGTGTGACAAGCACAGAACACAACTTTCGATTTCCGAAGGTAAGAGGAAGTTGTCTGCTGTGCGACCAGTCACACCAGATTTTTTTTTTGTTGAATTTCCGAATAAAAATAAAAAATATTCTTTTTGCTGACGTTTCGTATGTCTATCACTCACTTCTTCAAGTCCTCAATATTTATTCGGTTTTTTTTTTTAATATTAAATACGATTATCGATTACTACTAATCGAAAACATTAGAGAAGAGAATTAATAAAACAATTTGTTTATTTATTATATTTCATCAATATTGTCATTCGCTTTTTCCATTAATATGACGCATGCTTTTATTTTAGTAATTAAATAAGTGTTCATTTATTCATATAAATTAATTTCGCTTTGCATACTAATTAATAAACGACGAGCCATTAATTTATTATTAGTTCTATAATTATCATTATTTTAAAATATAATTCTTTTTTTCATGTTGATTATAAAAAATTTTTCCAAATGATTAATATATTATAATTAAATATCAAAAAGTATTTGAATTTTTTTTTTTTTCATTCGTTTTATTTTGCGTGCAAAGTAAACTTAAAGAAGAAAAAGATAAACATCAACAATTTTGACGTGACAACGTCTTACAAATCATGTTAGAGGGTCATGCAAGAAAAAGTTTATCGGCTTGAATAACTCCTCTGTCTTAAGAGGTATAATTATGGGGAATATACGGTTAGAAAGAATGAGTTTCCAGCTAAAGATTTCACCATTTATTTTTTTCCTATCATTTTATTTTACCGCGCTGCGGTAAATTCTAATTTGAGATTTTAAACCCCTGTAGATTCCAAACGACTAATCCGATCAGACTAAATGGGATGTCATTTGGTGCGGAAAGAAAACCTCTAAGAGAATAAATAAAAAAAATCCCGAGTAATTAAGTCCAAAATTAGTTTTTTTCTCGAAAAACCTCATTTTTTAGGCAAAAAAATATCGAAAAATAGCCCTACTTGTGCAACGCATAGCGACTTGACCATAAAAGCTACATTAAATCTAAATATAGTTTTAGAAAGAGTGGTTCAATACCCCGGGGTGTTTTTTTCTTTTTTTTTGATATGACGTCATTTTACCGCATGAGAGCACTCGGCGGGATTTCGTTTTTCGAAAATTTAAACCCCTGTAGATTCCGAACGGCTAATCAGATCAGACTAAATGGGATGTCATTTGGTGCAGAAAGATAACCTCTAATAGAATAAATAAAAAAATCCCGAGTAATTAACTCAAAAAATTTGTTTTTTTCTCGAAAAACCTCATTTTTTTAGGCAAAAAAATATCGAAAAATAGCCCTACTTGTGCAACGCATAGCGACTTGACCATAAAAGCTACATTAAATCTAAATATAGTTTTAGAAAGAGTGGTTCAATACCCCGGGGTGTTTTTTTTTTTTTTTGATATGACGTCATTTTACCGCATGAGAGCACTCGGCGGAATTTCGTTTTTCGAAAATTTAAACCCCCTGTAGATTCCGAACGGCTAATCAGATCTGACTAAATGAGATGTCATTTGGTGCAGGAAGATAACCTCTAAGAGAATAAATAAAAAAATCCCGAGTAATTAACTCCGAAAATTTGTTTTTTTCTCGAAAAACCTCATTTTTTAGGCAAAAAAATATCGAAAAATAGCTCTAATTGTGCAACGCAGGGGCGACTTGACCATAAAAGCTACATTAAATCTAAATATAGTTTTAGAAAGGAGTGGTTCAATACCCCCAGGGCTTTTTTTCTTTTTTTTTTTTGATATGAAGTCATTTTACCGCAGTGAGAGCACTCGGCGGGATTTCGTTTTCGAGATTTTAAACCCCTGTAGATTCCGAACGGCTATTCAGATCAGACTAAATGAGATGTCATTTGGTGCAGAAACAAATCCTCTAATAGAATAAATAAAAAAATATCGAGTATTTAACGCTAAAATTAGTTTTTTCTCGAAAAACCTCATTTTTTAAGCATAAGTCGCCCTTAATGGATAAAAAAAGCCACACCTGTCATATATTGTTTCAATGAAAATGTTTGAACATGTTTATTTATGAAAACAAACTACTAGTAAAAAAAACAATACTTTCTTTATATTTCAATATAGGTAAGAGAAAAAAATTTTTTGAAGTCAAGCAAAAGACGTTGTCACGTTAAAAAGCCACCGGCTGTGTAGAAGACACAGCCAACACCTA
>JAKCPI010014452.1:0-59186 GCA_023213315.1 Euborellia annulipes | reverse complement strand
GAATTTACCTCAGAAGGTGGGAAAGGGGATGGAGAGTTTAATTATTTATTTTTGGCATTAAGAAGGATCCTTAATGTTTTTATGCATTATGATTTTTTAGAAAGGTTAACTTCCAGACCCTCCGTCCTAGTTGCTCTGGTCTGCCTGTCTATCACGGTAAATTTCGAAATGAAGTTTTATACATTCTAAAGATTACAGGAAAATTTTTCTCTTCCAAAAATCTTCATGAGTTAGTTAATAATTGTTGAAGATACTATTTCAAATATAGTAGAATCCCGATAACTCGGATTGTTTCGGGACCGATCTGTTTGGTACGAATTATCGGGAATACCAAAATATCGGGAGTACAAAAAAAAAAAATCCCTCACTCTTCTCATTTCTTTTAAGTGAATAGATTACGAATGAACATAAAAAAAACTTGTCTCCCACCCTCTTAAAAACAGTACGAATTAGCGAGAGTTTTAAGCTGGAAATCCAAATTATAGGACGTTTTAAGTGACCTCGAGCATAAAAATAATACGAATTACCGGAGGAACTGAAATGTATTGTTTTTATACCAGTTATCGGGATTTTTTTTCTGGAGACAGGCTAGTTTGTACAAATTACCGGAAAATACGAATAATCGGGCTACGAATTATCAGGATTAAGATATTCAAGTCCCTTTGCTTAATCCAAATTGTTTATTTTCTCAAGGTTTAAAGAAAAGACTTGGGACCGCTACAGGTTAGATATAATAATTGTTGAAGATACTATTTGAAATAGAGTAGAACGCGGATAATTCGGATTGTTACTTGTCTAATTGGTGAGATTCCTATAGGGGAAAACAAAAGCGGAATTTGCTGCTAGTATATATCAAGTGAATATTTAATTGAAAAGGATAGACAAATTTGATTCGAAAGAAAAATTATAAGAAATATTAATAGAAACAATAGACTATAATAAAGAAGTTGCCTCTTTGATCGTCTCCGATTTGATAATAAGCAAAGCACGTGAGAAGGAGACATTCCTGGGGAGTCCCTTTCCAGAAATAGATGTCTGCCCTTTGCAGAGATCCCATCGTTTCTCTCCTCACCTCATCACATCTCATCTCATCTCCACAATGCATCTCACTCAGGATTATTGTCCAAGGGGGAGGAAAAACGAGTTTATTTTTTTTTTTCATTTTCAAACAAAAGAAATAAAATCATATCTCTCAAAGAAATCTTTTGTCTTTCTTTTAAAATAACAACGCCCTCAAAATCAAATAAGTGACTATCGTTTTTTTTAACTCATCATTCACTTTAACTGTGTGTCTTAACCCCAAAATAATCTCAGAATATTTGATCCATTTTTTTTGTTCATTCCGCAACCGAAAGATTACTTTCCAGAGATAATAAAATATGCATTAAATTAACAAATGTTTATTAATACAGGATCCTGTTCAGAAAAAGTTATAGTAAATAAAGTGATTTCAGGGATACTCTATTATATAGGGACCTTTACAATATATATATATAATTGTGTAGTGCCGAACTGTCTGTCACTATCTATCTGTCACGATCTGTTTAATCAACTTTCCATTAAACTTCGAAATAAAGTTTTGCACCCTTATAGAGGACATTAGAGAGTCCAGAAATAATCTCCCCTTTGGGGGAAGCTCTAAAAAATATTTGAAACCCATTATCTATATTGATTAAACAAATAATAATAATTCAGTAGACTAATAATAATATTGTTAAGCCTACTATAAAATAAATATTTAAATATTAATAAAATAATTTTCTCTTTTTACTTTTTACTAAATATGTTTTTCTTATTGTTTCAGGTAATTAAATTTCTCCATTGTTTCTGTTCTTCCCTGACTTTCTTGCTTTTGGTGAGTTAAATTAATTCAAGACTAATAAAATTAATCACAATATTTGATTTAATGTGTTAGTGGCTGTAGACTAAGACGAAATCAGGAGAGAATTTACTAGTACTTTACCGATGTTCTTTTTCAGTATTTTCTTTGATTTTCTCAAAATTCGATTTTGTTTAAAATTCAATATTTTTTAGATTCTCTTTTAAAATTTATTATATAATTTCATTTTGGCCTCAAAATTATTTGAAACACAAAAAAAATTTGTTGGCACAAACAGAGACACAACTTTCATTTATCGAATGTAAGGGAAAGTTGTGTGCTGTACAACAATGCAGTCACGCCAGATTTTTTTTATTTTAATCAAATTGTGATTTTTTTCGTTAAAAAATTTTATAAAGACATTTTACAAAAACCGTTTTCCAAAAAAAAAAAAATTTCGTCCCTGACTTGATCTTTGTTAATAACATCGCTCTTGGTGGCTGCTGTTTTTATCTCCACCTGGATAAAGTTTAGACATAGTAGTTTTTTTTATTCGCTGGTAAAGAGAACAAAGAGGAAATATTGTTTTTTCATTTTTATTACAAAATTCAATTCCTTCCTCATATATTTTGAAAGGAAATATTTATTTTTGTTCTCAATGAAATAAGTTGAATTCCTTCCTTACTCTTACATATTCTATAAAGTCAAATAAGTTAGACGGTTTTTTATAAAAGTTATTTTCTTATTTTATCTTTTTTAAAGTATATTCAGGGCTTTAGGGAGGTGTGGATGGGTGCATCTCCCTAAGATCCTCTTCTTTTTCCTATTAACACTATTGTCACACTCGGCTACAAAGGAGGGAGGGGGCACTCATTATCAATTAACAATCGAACTAACTTAAATCTGACGTCATTTGAAGGCTTTTAGAACTCTATTCATAAGTCTGTGTGTGTCTGTCTGTCTGTCTGTGTGTGTGTGTTCAATTTTAAGCATGGAGGAATTAAACTAGGAAGATGAAATTTTATATTTGTTTTCTCCTGGACCGTGAAAATAAGCTTTTAAACAAAATCGACCCAAGAGTAGTAGTACTTTGCTTTGATGTACTTTTTCAGTTTTTTTTTCGATTTTTCTCAAAGTCAACTCTCCATCGATTTTTGATTAAAATTCAAAATCATTTACTTTTAGATGCTCTTTAAAATATATATTATCTCATTTTTGCCATTGAAATCTTCTGAACACCACTTTACTCTTGTATCTAGTAACAAAATATAAATATACTAGCCGCAAGGTTCGCCTTCGGCGAACCATGCCTAGCCAGGGGGCTTCGCCCCTGGACCCCCAAACTCGCCTACCGGCGAGCTTTGCTCGCCTTCGGCGAGCAATTGCCCGCCTTCGGCGGGCAAGTTTGTTACATTTAGCATGTTTCTTGGACGGCCTTCGTTGAAAACCTAAAATTCACGGACCTTAAACGTTCTTAACTCGTGGTCAATTCTCAATGCCTCGATTCTTCTTTACCGCAAAAACAAATTGATATCTTAACACTTTCAAAAGTTAATATAAAAAAAAATCTCCAAAATGAGAATTTAATGCTCTTAAATGTAGAATTTCGAAAGCTTAGGAAATCACGCTAAGGTAATAACGTAATTTGCAAATTATAAAATGATATGAAATTATTACTATCACGAAGATAAGTAGTAAATAAATTTTTTATTTCTTTATTTATTGTGTTAAATAAAGGGCCAATTACAGAAATAGTAAATAGCTCTTAGGTACTTTTTCTTAAAAAAGCGCTCTTTTGTAATGCAGGATCATTTTGTATTATAAGATTCCTGTGTATTTGAAGGCGTATTTGGATCATACCAGCTATAATGTCTATAATCTGCCCATATTTAACAAAAAACCGTAGACATACCAGAAAAATTATTTTCGTTCGTAAATATATGGACCGCATTTCGGTTCTTCGACAAATATTTATTCAGGAATTTTTAACCCAAAAAAAAGCATCGTTCATATTTGAAGAAGTATAAGAATAAAAAATTCGGGGGGGGAGGCATTACACAAAAAACTTTAAACCACTTGAAAGATATTTAAAAAACTTTAAACCACTTCGATTGAAAGATATTCGAGAATTTTAAATCCAAAGAATGTTCATATTTAAAGTAATAGAAAATTAAAAATTTAGAGTAACCACACAAAAAACTTTATATTCTTCGACAAATATTTATCCAAGAATCTTAAATTCAAAAAATCATGTTCATAATTGAAGAAATAGAAGAATTAAAAGGGGTCTATAACCCCGGGGCCCAGGCACTTCGAGATGATTTGTGTCCTTTGAGTTTCAACCTTAAAATTCCCTTAAAAAAAAATAATAATTTTGCAATTTTACAAAACTAATAATAAGGAAAGCTTATATGGAATCTACGTACGACTCAAGGCAATGAGAGCTATTTTATCCAAAAACAGTTTGTTACTTTAGATAACTTTTTTATGGGGGACGAAGGGCTTGTATTAATTTATAATCCAGGATCCCGGCAAGTCTCTCGGCCGCTCTGTTTATAATTAATAAATAAATTTAACTTATTTAATGTTCTTAGCACCTTATAAAAAAGCTCAATTTCTTCTAATTTCTTAAGTAAAACACAGTATATTTGTAAAATACTTTAGTGAATTTGCTTTTTGATTTCTTGCTTCAGATGTTATTAATCTATTAAATCTACAAATTTGGTTACATAAATACCTTTCGGCTAATATAATTTCTTCATCACATGATTATTGTGTTTACCTATCAAAAATTCAAATTTGTTCTGACTATAATACCCTCTTACTCGTTAAATTGTCCAATTTGGAAAACTTAAGGTGCGCTTCTCGAAAAGCCGTTAGAACACGATTCACTACCGAGTTACTCTAGGCGGCAAGAGATGGCGTTAGTTTCTCCCATAGGGATACAAGGGATTTTTTTCATTCCATTTGAGATTTCAGCTAATTAATTAAGGGTAAAAAATTAATTATTTTTTAACACAATGATTACTAATTTAATTATCTATAAGATATAGAGCGCCTTTTTTTTAAATATCTTTTATTTAATGCGATTAATCTAAAAAAAAATTTATTTTTCGAAAATCAAAAAAAGGGCTTCTATAAGTTGTAGATATTTTAAATAGCTTTAATTTAAAAAAAAAATTTGAGGTCGATAGCTTCAAAATTGTGGCGGCTGGAATCTCCCAAAATTAGCACCCCGAGACGCGCACCTTAAACCTAACAGTCTTTCCTTTTTTTTAGCTATGAAAAGACAAAACAAAGGGATATTATTAATTTATTTTTGACGGTATATACTTTTTTTTATCCTTTTTAATCAAATCTTTGAAAGTTTAGGAAAAAAAACCCTCGTAAACTGACCTCTGGCAAAGTGATCGATTTACACCCCAAAAGTTAAGTCGTCTTGTTTATGTATGCTTCGAGCTATTCCCATTTCTCTCTCTATCTCTGGCTTTCCATTAACTTATTAAATTTGGTCCAAAATCAACTCAGGTAATTTATTACCAACTTTAATAAATAAAATTGATTATTATTATTTTTATAATCAATTGTATAATTCAGAAATTCAAATTTTTTACTTCAAGTTTAATCAAATCAGTAAAAAGAATTCTCACATCTCAAAGAAGTGTATTCTGATTAGAATTAATTAAACGCGCCTAAGGGAAAGTTGATAATTGGACAGTTGATATATGGAGTCATTGTTAATTAAGATATTTTGGTGATAATAAATTTTATAGTAAACTCCTTTCACACGTAATGAATAAATTCAACACTAAAAAAATTTAAGGGCTTTTCGCTGGTGTAGCGGGCTAGGGTGTCGACTTCTACAAAGAAGATTCCTGTTCAAATCCTGGGCGTGCGAGACTTTTAAATAAAAATATTGATTTAATGAAAACAAATCCTCAAGCAGACACTTTATTGGAATATTGGATCTCACCACAATAGCCGCCAGGCAACTCTACGAGGAGAGGAAGTTGCTGTGATATCCCGTCCTGTGGAAGGGACGTAAAGAAGGTCCCTTCCCAGGCATCTTCCCAGCATCCCTATGCTGTACAGATCACGACTAACAGAACAAATAAATTTCATTCTTCCTTTGTCCCCATGACCTCCCGTGATTGGAACAAGCTCCCTGCGTCTATCTTCCCCAAAACCTACAATCTTCAGACTTTCAAGTCTAACCTCAACAGGCATCTTCTCAGTTCCCGCAGTTGAGTTTCCCCTTTATGCTTCTCCTTTTGTTTTTATTTTCTTCCTGGCTGCATGTGACTATTGGTCATTATAGGTCTTCGGACCTTATGCACCCATTCCAAAAAAAAAAAAAAAAAGTGATGTATTTTTCGAAAGGAGTAGACTACACGCCGGTGCTGAGGGAGTCCCTCCTCAAACTAGGACATCCTACCTAGCATAGAAGAGGTTGGATATAAGGAATCGGGTAGAACCAGAAATAAGGATTAGTTCACTAGCTAGAGACAAACTCAGGAGGAATTATGATGTAACTTCACGGTGTGCCGGTAGATGGCTACGGCCAGAGGCCGGTTGGGTTTAAGGTGTATGTCTTCGTGCACAAAAGCACCTCGGGTACACACGGAAATTCCGATAGAAATTTCACATAATAATAAAAAGAAGTTTTGAAATATCCTTCCCATAGACTTTAACGATACACATTATTTCAATACGATATTTGTGTGAGTACATGCACATTTTTTTATACCATTCGTCGGACTGCCTGAGATCCGCACCCCTTGGCTTTATGATTAACCTCTCGGCTTCGAAATGGGGGGAGGGGGTATTCGCTATTATAAATCGTTACATTTTATTTTGTTTCTTTGTTCATCTAAATTGTTATATAATGATTATTTATTAAAGATCATATAAATGAAGTTTTAACAACATTTTTAAAAATAATTTTAATAAAAAACTTTAGAATAATATAAATATTCACTTTGGCTTCCTCGCTCTCTCTAATTTTAACGTAATAAAAACATTTATTAATATTCTAAATATTGATAGTCGTCGTGTGTAAGTAAATTCAGCCAGGGAAATCCACATCTGGGGATGTGTTGTTTTGACTGACATTGTCAGTTGAGCCAGCTGCAAGGACCAAGTTGACAGCCAGAAGGGCCTTAGCGGCCAAACTACGTAAACTCGAGAGATAGTCGACCGACCCATGGTTGGGTTGCCATAGCTTCCTACACGTTCTTATCATATGCCTTAATCATGCCATACTCACACTCCTTCAATGATAAATAACACAGTGCGGCTTGTGACGGCTAAAGCCTGGGGCATTAAGGCGGTACCAGGGTTGGTACCACACCATAGGGTACAAGGGTGAGACGTCTGTCTTGTCCAGCCATTGGGGGAGAGGATGCATTTCACGAAAATTGCAGGAAAGCAACCAAGACCGTAAAGGGTTGCTGGGTATATTCGACTAGACGTTATCACCCCAACCGATTATAAAGCTCTGTCCGCAGAATACGATCAAGATTTATAGATGGACTTAATTTATGAGAAAAAATTTCACCAGTGATTTTCCAATGAATAAATAAATTAAAACAACAGAATATCAATAATATTGAAATACCAATTAAAAATGTTTCAACTAGAGGCACCATCACGAGTTTAAATTAAAGAATTTTCTATTTAAAAATAATTTTCAAAAATAAAACAGGCAACTAAATTGCAAAGCTTGTCCATTAATTTTTGAGAATAATCTCCTTGTTATGAAATTTGATCCAGCGTTGCAGATAAACGTCTTAGTTATTACTGCCGAGTCACACCTAGGACTATAAATTTATCAAGTTTCATCCTTATCCGATGATTAGTTCTAGAGATATAAGCTAATTAAAAAGCTACATCAAATACACAGGCTAAGATTTTTTTGCATTTCTGGGGTCTTTTATGACCTTTTTTTAAACTTTCGGTATCTCAAGTCATATAGACTTAAACGATACTCATATTAATTATATACGATATTTTTGGGAGTCCAGACACATTTATTTATATATACGTAGGGCTTATAGCTGGTAGTTCAATCAGGATAGGGAGAGAAGAAAATTCGCAGCAGTAATTCATTATTTTTATTCCCATTATGTTGACGTTTCGGTCCCGCACGTCAACATTATGTTGACGTTTCGGTCCCCTCAACGTCAACATAATGGGAATAAAAATAATGAAATATAACTAGCTGCGAATTTTCTTCTTCTTCACATTTATTTATATCATTTGGTACCCAAATGATTTAAATTAAAAAATTAATCGAATGTCTGGGTTCTGAACCCGCTTCCAGACTATCATTGTTGACATTTGTCAATTTGCCTCTCGGTCCCGGAGGGTGGGATCTTTATGACCTAAAACGTAAAGATATATAAAATACCGGTTGGGGCGGATTAAATTTTTTAATGATCATAATTTTTACGTAGATTCTTTACAATTGTAATTGCTAGATGGCTTAAGGCACAAGCCAAAATATATATATATACGTATAATAGTGCGGGAAAATAAAACTAAATAGACCGGATAATCGGTTTTAAATTCCACTTAATTTGAACATGACATCTTTAATATTTTAATTACCACATAATAATACAATTCGAACTTTATAAATAAATTCATTTAATAAGCCACTTTGTTACTTACTATTGTATAATTAAAGTAATCCATCCATGACAAAATAATTTGGTCACGCTTTACAGTTTAAACATTCTAAACTATGGGCGGTCAGAGAACCATTTTAGGGGAAAGGGAGGAGTTTGGAACTTCTTCCCTCCTTAAAGTTTTCTCGATAATTTTTTTTTTTTTTTTGCTAATATTTAAAAAAAAAATTAGATGAGTTTTTTAAATGTTCTTTTAAAGGGAATAACCTGGAAGAGGTTGACTACTTTTAAATATGCAGGCCCCAGAGGTATTTTCTTTTGCTGCCCGTTTTTTTATTTTTTAAAATTATCAAAATTTTTCTCTTTTGAATATTTTTAAAAATGTTTTTTTTTTAAATAAGGAAAATTCTTTTTGTTTATATATTTGTAACTGTCATGTTATGCTTGTTGAACGGGTCCAAACGTTTTCAAGATATGATGCAGGATGGAAACGAGGGAGAAAGAGAGAAAGAAGGAGAAATTCTTTCGTTTCCCAGAAGCCAACAGCTAAGATTTCTCTAGAGGAGGAAGAGTGGTGGGAAAGAGACGTTATTTTTATATACTTTTCATTGAGTGAACGCTTTTATCTTAATGATCATTTGACATGGAGTGCTTAATGAGGCCTGCACGATAAAGGATTTATTCATTTTTAAATATAATTACACTAAATTATTTTATTTTCTATTTAGCTCAATTTATTTCACTTACTTAATGCATATATTAATAAATTATACTAAATGCATAAAATCAGGTGAACAGAGTAGTTGATAAATTTGGGTCTAAGACAATTATAATTATTTCTAGAG
Organism: Euborellia annulipes; assembly: GCA_023213315.1. NCBI lineage: Eukaryota > Metazoa > Arthropoda > Insecta > Dermaptera > Anisolabididae > Euborellia > Euborellia annulipes. Next base: position 49,893 of record JAKCPI010014452.1, on the reverse strand, counting down.
TTGATATAGGCAGGGCAGATGAACAGGATGTGATTTGGATATGTATATACCAGTGGGTCGTGTACTTTAATTAATGAGAGAAAAATGAGTGATCGATTCTTAGTTTTTTTGGAACGAAGTTCTTTTACGCGTAGGGTGATTTGGCAGAAAACACCAAGTAATAAAAAGCAGCAGTAACAGAAATGCGTTACGGCGCCCGAGCGTCGTCGAAGGAAAGCGAGGCTAGCCGAAGCCTTGGCGAGGCCACGCCTACCCCCCCTCCAGCTCTAGAGAATTCTCTTTTTCTCTATCTCTTTCTATATTATTTAAAAAAGAAAAAAAATTATTTGTTTTAAAAATAAATAATTATTTTCTTTTTTAAATAATAATTAAATTATATTACCAGTTGAAGTAAAGGCATGAAGAACTTCGTTCCTGGTGGGGGTCACACGATCCCAAACGTTTGCTTAAAAAAAAAAATAAAAAAAATAACTCTTTGAAGATTTTTATTAAATTAGTTTAAAATTAAAATTCTTAAAGGATCTCATAATATGTCCATTGAAATGAAAAATCTGAATTTCCTTTAAATTTAAAATAAAATATCCATAAATTTCAAGTTCAAAGGATGATATTGTGTAAGATATAAATAAGCCTTTACTCATGAAAGTTCATCTCCAATCAGTCCCTTTAGAGAGAGGCTTTAATTCCATTGAGACGATAAAAAAAAAATAATCATTAATTTTCTAAGATATATTGACAAAATGAGTTTAAAAATTATGACAATGCTTATCTCAAGGGAAAATAATCAATTTTCTTTTCCAAGTGTAAATTTATTCATTTAAGAAATAATTTTTTATTTTTTGATTTAAGATTAAAAGAAGAATATTGACAGGCGTTGGGGGAATGATTAATTTACTAGTAAAGAAATAAATAATGTTTATGAATAACGAAAGCGAAAGGCTTACGTACACGTGCACATTCAAGGATAGATATCAAAGAAATATTATATTAAAAAAAAAACCTAATTTGAATTATCTTGTATATTATTGTACATGTATATGAATATCAAAAAATCCTAAAAATAAAATAATTGATCGCGAGGATTTATCAATATAAATCACTATTTCACGAGTACTTATTCATGATTGTAAAATTATTTCGAAATTATAACTTGTTTTTTAGGGCATACCCTAATTCAAAGGACATTTTATTTATTCGTTCTTTATAGAATGATTGTTTTGCCTGACACTGAAACTACCAATTGGATAAATAGTCTGTTCTGATTCAGCACATGCAGGATAGTCATTCAAGATAATAAAAAAATGATTGTCTCTTCAATTGATAGGCCTATGCTCTGAAAAAAGCCGAATTTGTTTCAAGTTTGAGTTAACAAAATACTAATTTTCTCTCTAAAAAATTAATTAAAGTTGGAAGATTTTCGCTGAATCCATTGTATAAAGAAAATCAGCATTTGATGGATTCCTCTCACACCATCTTTAATTAGTAGATATTTCGAATGGAATAAAAATATTATATAGATAATGTATTAATTCTTGCTCATATCTTTGTAGTTTTTTTTTTTTTTGAAGTTATTGATGATGACCAGGCGTGAGGCCAGTCGAAATATCTATGAGAAAAGTGTGTTAAAAAAAAAAACATTTTGAGAGTTGATGATTAACATTAACTGCATTAAAAAAAAAATTTTAAAATATTTTTTTTAAGAAATGAAATCTTTTTTGTATTAATTAATACTTTTTTGACTTTTTTTTTTTCATTCATTACTTTTTTGACTTAACATATGGCTAAATAAATTTTTGTTTCATCAAATTTCTCATTTTAATTATAAAAAAAAAAAATTATTTCACCCAAAAAAAGGAATGATATAATTTGAAAAAATCTGGTGTGACTGGCGCACAGCACACAACTTTCTCTTACCTTCGGTAATCGAAAGTTGTGTACTGTGCTTGTCACACCAGATTTTTTGTGTCGACATGTATTTAGTTCCCGGCAGTAGGGAATATTTGAATTCAGATGTAAAATTTATAAGTATGGGAAAATATTTATATTTTGTTACCAGGGCAACCATTTCTCCTATCTTTCCTATGAAGCATAAGAGTAAAGTGTGCTTCAAACAATTTTGAGGGCAAAACGAGAATATACATTTGAAAGAGCATCTAAAAAATAATTGATTTTTGAATTTTAATCAAAATCGTTAGAGCGAATTTTGAGAAAATCGAAAAAAAACTGAAAAAGTACATCAGTAAAGTACTAGTACTCTTTGGCCGATTTTGATTAAAAGCTTATTTTTCCGGTCCCGGGAGGTATTTAACTTAAATATAAAATTTCAACCTCCTAGCTCAATTCCTTCATGCTTAAAATTGAACACACACACACACACACACACACACACACACACACACAGACAGACCATGTCGCGAAAACCACTTTTTGGATTCAGGGGACCTCAAAACGTGAAGATCCATCAAAATCTCGACATCGAATTTTTGACATGAATCCAATACTTTCTCTCTATATATATATTACATATATACATAGGTAAGAGAAAGTAAAATTTATTTTATTTTGTATTTAGTCCTCAAGGAGCCTTTTAAAATTTTATAATCCTCGGGCTTGGTGTAGTTGGTAGCATGCTGAACTTCTATACCAAGGGTCGCGGATTCGGATCCCAGGCAGTCCGATGATTTTATTTAAGCCATTCGGGTACCAAAATATATTCATAAATAACGGGTATCGTAAAAAGTCTTATATGGTCTAATTTGCCGAAAAGACTGTATGAATGGGAAAAAAGTGTGAGTGTGATTTCTAATTTTTATATTTTTGAAAATATAAATCATTTCTGTTTTGCTGGCCGAACCTCCCATGTAAGATATTTACCTCAAAATCCTGGGTTTAAGCTTATAATTCTGAAGATACGAGTTCAAATCCACCGTAAGGCAAAAATTATCCAACTCTATTTGAGATGCTTCCTCTTGGGGAAGGAAACGGGAACCCACCTCTGTATTATCCCCATCAAAGAAACTCTTCAGAGTACCAACAACGTGTCAATCCTGGAATTAATGACTGAAGAAGAAGATATGGTAGTCAAATTTTTCAATTAATAAGCTTATTTCAAGAATATCATGTCTTCTTTTCACTTAGCATTTTTTTTTTTTATAATAATACTGCAATCAAGAAATATTTTAATAAATTAAAATTTCATTTTTCGAAATATATCATACTGTATTATAAATATAATAATATTCAAATCAACTTGAAAAGATGCTTGATTTGACTTTTTAATATAATTACTCTATTGAGATGAAAAGGGGGCCGTATCGCTCCTAAATTATCAGCTATTGAAATTAATCAAACATTAAGGAGGTTTTGTCAAGCGCATAGTTGCAGAGACTCGATGTGTTGATGATGATGATGATGATCATGATGATGATGGGGAGGCTCACTCCGGGGGGGCTTGGGTACATGATGCTTAGCATCCGGCCAGATCTTCTCACTTGACGACGGACACGAGCCACCCGGAGGCTCTTTTCGAGCTCCTCAGTCACAAACTCCTCGTTGTTCCCTATTCATTTCAAAAACAAACTGCATTCTCTCTCTACATCCTCTAACATTTTAAAAGTAAATAAATAAATAATTGGATGAATTAAACTTCCCATTTAATTTCTTTGTATTGATTAAATGATTACCGAAAAGGATGCATGAAAATAATAATAAATAAAATAAGAGAGGACTTTGAGTTGATAAAGATCGAAAATTAAGTCCTAATAAAAGTCAAAAAAATAGAAGTTATAGTAGAATTATTTTGTTTAATTTAATTTGACGACTGTTGACTTAATACATTCCTATCCTTGGATTTGGGGTAAGATAACTAAAACAATGATTATATAGCTATAAGGATAGATTAACTATAGGGAATAGAATTGATAGTAAAACGACATGAAGGGGAATCTAATATTTCTCTTTCGATGTTTAAAAAAAATATATTTGTAGTTTTAATTTTGCTAAGTTGTTTAATAAACTGCGCATCCCCAGTTTTCTCACTATTTTTTCTAACTCACCCTTTACCCCTCTCTACTCCTTTCTGAAACTATGAAATAAAATAAAAATTTAAGAATATCTGTATATTATTTTGGGAAAACTTTTTTACTCTCAAGCCGGACACATCTATAATTCTTTTTTAAGACTCCCATTTATGAAAATAAATGATATTACCAAGAGGTCGGGCCTGGCCCAATAAGCACCCCTTGTATTTTCCGTTTCCTGTATTTTATTTCTTTCTTCTTTTTTTTTTCATTTTCTCAAATTTCTCCAACGATTTTTTTTAAATTCAAAAATCAATTATTTTTTAGAGCTCTTTAAATTATATTCTCATTTTGCGATTGAAATCTTCTGAAGACCACTTTACTCTTGTATTTCATAGGAAAGATAGGAGAAATGGTTGCCATGGTAACAAAATATAAATATTTTCCCATACTTATAAATTTTACATCTGAATTCAAATGTTCCGTACTGTTGGGAACTAAATAATCACACAAAAAATCTGGCGGACAACACAGAACACAACTTTCGATTACCGAAGGTAAGAGAAGTTGTGCTGGCGCCAGTCCACCAGATTTTTTCATATAGACTATTCCTTTATCGATATCTGCGGACTTCTAGACACTCGCTATTTTTTCAAATTAATTGGTAACCAATATAATTTAGAAAAATATGGAACGGGAAGCGAACCACTACAAGAGGCGAGACCTATACCTCTATGCTCAAACTTTTTTGACTACGGCCCGGTAAAAAATTTTAAAATTTTTCGAGGCCCACCTTATAAAAAACAAAAACAAAACAAATTTTATTTTTTTTAATAAAAATCAAGTTATTTGTCTGTTTATTTCATATACAAAAATTACAAAAATTTTTTTTGTGTTTTTACAATTTTTTTTCGTGACCCGGCAAAATTTTTCTTCGACCCGATGCCGGGTTGCGACCCACACTTTGGAAAACGCTGATTAGAATTCTATTTTACTCCTAAACTTTTTTTTATAAATTAGGAGAGGATGGGAGCCTTCCCGGGACACAGCAGCCAGGTTTAATAAAAAAATTTATATCCTGTGGCCGATGTTTCGAGCGCTAGTAAGATGAGTGCGACTAGCACTCGAAACGTCGCCGACGAGGATATAAAGTTTTTTATTATATCTGGCTGCCGCTCCCGTTCTCTCCTAATTGAATAGCTACAGCCATCAAACTCAACAATTTTTTTTATAAATGACAAAAAAAATTGTATTTTAATATTCTTTTGAATGGAAAAATTTAATTGTTTTGCTTGCCTAGAAGTTAGGCAACTCACATAACCATGTCTAATAAATTCCCTTGGCTTCAAGTGAAATATTCATTTGCTTCACCTTTATTATAAAACATTCAAATTTTTAATTGTACAATAAAATAAATTAGAAAATGATTGGCTTTTTCTTGTCTAACTATTAGAATCTTGGCTTTTTTAACATCAAAAAATTAATTATAGTCTTAGATTTTTGTGTGTTATTATTCTAATATTATGTATTCTCTTTGGTTTCAGGTAATTACATCTTTAAATTTTTCAAATGAATGCACTACACCGGGGGGGGAATCCCATTTAAAAGGTATTGATTATTTATTTTGCATTTGATTCATAATTATAAAAATTAACTAACGGAAATAAACTACCGTGTGAATGTTTATTTTTAAATGTGTATTAGAGAAAAAAAGAAGGGGTGATTGGTGAGGAAGTTGAACAACTTGAGCCGGGTGATTCTGATCTGTAGACATATGCTTATTAGAGCCTGAAAAAACAGGCAGTTCCGGACCCCTAAAAGGACATAGGACACTTGTCTCTCGAAAAGCCATAAATATTCTCAGAGAACCTATCTTGGAAATCTATTCTCACTTTACAAATTACATCTTTTAGTTAGTGAAATCATTTATTTCGAAAAAAGGGAGAGATTTTGACACGTCTAAGCGCGTGCAGGGTTATCCATTTGCTGCCACTGGAGTTGCTACTGTAATTTTTTCATTCCAAAAAAAAAAAAAAATAATTAAGGGGGCTCAGGAGTGACGTCTAAACTTACTTTAAAAAAAACTAGACTATTATAAGGAATTTTCAATGCAGTTTTTTTTTTTTTTTTAAATGAATTAAATTCATAAGAGATTATTGGGACATCGAGCTATAATTTTTTTAATGACTTATTAAAAAATTATCGTAATTAATTTTTTTATTATCAAGCAAATACAAAAAAACCCTCAGTCATTCTTTAATTTTTTTTAAATTTAAAAATGAATTTATTGTTATTATTAATCACATATTAATTAAGAAATTTTTAAAATAAGCTTAGATGATTTATTTAAAATTCATCTGTCAAATTAGTTCAGCATTCTTGCAATAGATGGCAGGCTAGTCTAACAGCCGATATAGTTTTAGCCTATATCTGGCCTATATTTATATATTTTTATGCTTGTATAAAAGATACATAATATATAATAACATTTATAAAGTATTTATTGTTAAAAGATCAATGAAAATCAACCAAATGCATTAAATATTATTAGCTACCATTCTGACATCTCTTGGCAAATTTTTGAATTACTTGATTTTTTGGACATACTCTATGACACACATCGGTAAAAACATGCGTAACACCTTTGCTCCTATTCCGCCTTAATGCTTTCAAAGTAAATAATTTTTTGAATTTCTTGGCAAAGATTATGCATTTCCGATTATATAGCAACATTTGTAAGGACACAAAATTGGAATTAATTTACCACATCTAATATTTGATGACATTTTTAAAGCTCTATTCAGTTTTTTTTTTTATCATTTTATTCAATTCCATAAAATAAAGTGAAAATGAAATGACTTTATCCTTATAATTTTTTTTTTTAGTTGAGAGAAGAAAGACAAAAGCGAACGCAAAGTGCGATGCGAATGTCGAATAAACATAAGGCCACTTCCCAAAGGGCCATCAATTGACTGAAAAGGTCATTTGGCACAATCCCACCCTCTTCTTCTCTCTCTTTTTTTTGCATTTTTTTTTCTACAATCCATTTATCGTATATATTGTTCTAGATAATTTTAATAGTATTTCGTATAAATCTCAATTTCCGATTTTCGCTGATGTTTATCTTAAGGTTCTGTTTGTCTTTTGGTGGATCAGGTAAACCATCGCCTCCGGTTTAAATGTCGGGGATGGGTTGATTTACTGAGTTAAGATTGCTTTTACTAAGAATGTCCTTCTATCATATAGTTGTTATTGACAGACGTTACAGTTCTCATCACTTTGTTGGTACAGTAATATCATGTTACATGTAAATTTATTATAGGCCTGTTGTGAATCCGAAACTGTAGTAGTCATCTTGTCTATAAATTCAGAAAATAAAAAAAATCTAACAATTTCAAAAGCAGAAAGCTCCTTTCAAGTTAACGTCCAGCTATGCATTTTCAATGACAATTTTTTACTTTTTTAAGTTTTAATTAAGAATTTTTTTAAACAAAAAATTATTCACATTTAAACACTCACTGTACATTCCATTCTTGCTTAAAATGTTTGTTATTTTATACTGCTGCTCTTTAATGAATATGTATCACAACTTTGAAATTTTTTATTAATTTACAGTGCTGTTTATTGAAAGTGTATGCTTTCTGAAATCTTCATTTGACTTTATTTCTTGAATTTATTTTATTCATAAATCTAGAAATTTTCTATTCAATTTATTTATTTATCTATTTTTTTTAACACTCACACCTTATTCCCATTCACACTCACATTCACATACACATACACAACGTCTTTTCGGCAACTTAGGCCATATAAGACTTTAAACGATAACCGTTATTATGAAAATATATAGGCCTATATTGGAGGTCCAGGCATTCTTATTTAAGCCATTTGGTATCCAAATTGCTTAAATAAAATCATCGGACTGCCAGGGATCCGAACCTTCGACCCTTGGTATACAAGGCAGGGACGCTAACAACTACGCCAGGCCCGAGGGCGTTTTTTTCTTTAAAATAACAAAATTTAATCAATAAAGATAAATCAAAAATCTTCCTTATGATGTAAGCTATCGAAAGTTGTTGGAACATAATACGTAGTAATAAATATGAAATTTTAAAATTTTTTTTCTTTTGTCCTCCCATATTTTTACTGTACTTTTATCATTTCAACACTGCATAGGCGTAGCCAGAAATTTTTGATGGGGGGGGGGGGGTTTCAAGAAAATTTTTTCAAACATTTGAAAAATTTAAGATTATTTTAGGATATTTATAAATCATTTTTTTTTTTAACTAGAGTAAATTACTATATTTTACTTTCTCTTACCCTTTATGAAATATAATAATGGCTTGGGTCCCATGGGGGGGGGTTGAACCCCCAAACCATCCTCCCTGGCTATGCAACACTGTATATTAATAAAAATAATAATTTCCATATAACTTATGGTTTATATGGTAGAGTGGTCCTTTCCTACTGCTAGTAGCTTTCTCTGCAATTGGTTAGTGTGGATAAAAATACAGAAAAAAATGGGGGGGGGGGCGAAGAAGTATTCTATTAATTTGATGACAAGATTGTTTTCACAAATTAAAAGAAAAAAATTTTAAATTTCAAATATCTAATTATTATATTTCAACCACTTTCGATCATAATGAAGCTTTTTCAATTATTCTTATAGATTAAATTTTTTTATTTTAATAAAACAAAATCGATTCTATAAGAGAACTAATTTTTATCCTGGCAATATATTAACCAATAAATCCTCTTATTATTCGTTCGAATTTATTTTTATTTAATGTAGTAGAATCGAACAAACTTGAATCTCACCCAAGACAGCAAATTTCCTGAGTTTTTTTTTTTTTTTCTTTCTTTCTTAAGAATGAACAAAACAAAGAAAAGAAAAAGAGCAATCCTTCTGCTTTCGGCATCGGGAATAAAAAGAAGAGAGTTAAAGAAAGAGAGCGAAGTCTCTGATCGAAAGAAGAAAGTCGCAGGAAATCTGGTCTTAACTAAGCTTTTAAAAATCCCTTAGCTTTCGAGGAGGCTGACTGAATTTTATTCCTAAAAGCCTGGTCTATTTATCGGATTGAATTTTCTATCTGAATATTGTACAAAAGAAATCAAATAGATCTATAACTTTTTTTTTTTCTTTCCCGTCTTCTGCTCTATTGAATGTTACTTAAAAAATATTCTTCGCCAGGATGTTGATAGGTGGCTGATTTTTTTTCGCAGAGTTCAATCATTCTGGGCAGCTGGCTGCCCAAGAACTATAATAACGGCTTTGGGGTTCGCACACACATCCAATTTGGTGGGGGTGGTTACATTTTTTCGAGAAGGGCGAATGTCACCAGCCATTTGGATCCCTCTTATTCACCCCCGCATTGTTACTCGTGGATAGTAAACTTGAAAGCTATATAAAGCAGGTTCGTGTGTGAGTAAAAGCAAAGGCTATAAGAGAGAGTGAGAGAGGAGGATAGTCTTTATAGTTTAGTTTTCAAGAGAAAGACCCACCCTGGATATATATCTCATTCTCTATTTTTTAGGGAAAAAATACAACCTAAATCCCTCCTTTAATTTTTAAACCATTCAAAAAAAGCGAAGATATAAGTTTCAAAAGTGATTATTTATTTATTATTACTTTTATTAATTAATGATTAATTTCCAGAAGCACTGGCTGAACGTTTAATGAATAATCAAGACCGCCGAAAGTAAATAAAGAAAAAATATATTTTTCTTTTGCTTTATTTCATACACTTGTTTCGGCCGATATTCCGGCCTTCATCAGAACATTTGCTATGTTTGCCTCGAGCTTAGAGGGGTGTTGGCAACTCCTAACATACATAGTGATCAATAGCTATGACTATTTGAACCAGAAGTCATGACATCCAATGAATGTTCGGATCAACAATATGTCAGGAGTTGCCAACAGGCCGTCTAAGCTCGAGGCAAACATAGCACATGTCCTGATGAAGGCTGGAATATCGGCCGAAACGCCGACGAGTATATGAAATAAAGCAGAAGAGAAATATATTGTATATGCTTTCGACTGCTTTATTAATTAAATAAAATTTAAATTTATTTAAATTTTCAAAAACGAAGCTCGAAGCCTTAATTTTTAACGGCATTTAAAATTTTTAACGCCATGTTTTGAGTTACAATTTTAAATACCGTTATATGTTTTAATTTGAATGGGGAAAAAATTGAGAGACCCGCAAAAAATTTTCTAGCTATTGTCCTATAAATTGAACTAGAAAAATTTTCATTTCCGGGTAATTTTTGACATATTTTTCAATCTAATATTAATTTATCTTACATGCTATATTATGTTTCTCTGAAATTATAACTTGATGTATGTGCATAAATTTCACATTTAATTAGACGTTTCTAATCTACATACAAATTTAATTCGGTGTTTATTTTAAGAAGAAAATCTCCAGAGAATACTAAAAATTGTTTCTAAAATTCTTAAAAGCTCAGGGAATTGGGGGGAGGGGGAGGGGAGGGGGTGCTTGATAAGATTCATTTCAAATTATCCATAAACAATCCCTGCATTGATTTTATTTTTAGTTAAACATTTTGAAGGATAACTTGTGTATCTATTGGTCGTATCAAATTTTCCATTGTCTAAAATCCGTATTTTAATTAGACATCTGCATACAAATTTCAAACATTCAATCACAAAAGAGCATTATTAATTTTATGTTGAAAAAAAAAAAAATATTTAATTTAATTCGTTCATGTTTGAAATGTTTTTTTGATAATCATAAAAGGAAGTATAATTTCCCATTTTTTTTTTTTTCATCAAAACTTTTTAGACTGTAAAATTATCAATTAAAAAATAAAGGCTATTGAAAATGACATTATCGTGAATAAAATAAAATACATATAAGTTACATAAAAAAAAAAAAATACACCCCCCGGCAGAGAGATTTTTTTTCATTTTTAAATAATTGCTTATTAAATTTAAGTAAATATTTATTTTAGAATTAAAGTTTATTAAACTTTTGATATTAAAAAAAGGATTACATCTAAAAATTGGATTAAAAAAAATTTCGTTTCTATTTATTAGACTATTTGTGAAAAGTTAAATAATTTTGTCTATAGAATAATACTCAAAGAATTGTGACAAAAACGTGTAATTATAATTATACTACTAATTATATTTTATTACTATTATTTATTTGGGATCAGAAGTATGCAGTTTTAGATCTTTGGAGCGGAAGGAGGGGGGAGAATTCTTGACATGTCCTCCTCTCTTAAAAATATAGCAAATATATAATGAAGGAATGAACGTCAAATTGGAATGCTGCAGGTTCAATACAACTGCCAGAATAAGACGTTTCGACCTAAATTTATTGGACCATCTTCGGTTATTGGAAATTATACACATATTAATTTAAACTGGTAACCGTTGGCTCTAGTTGAAACATTATGCTTTAATAGGAGAATTAAATTCAAGTATGATACACAAGGTCATTCAGGGTATATAATTCACTTCCGACATATGGTATCGAAATACGTATAAAGTGTTAATGTTAAATAAATATATCATTGAAACAAAAAACCTTGTGTATTATACTTGAATTGTAAAACACACATGTGATTGAACCAGGATTTGTCAAAAATAAAATTTATTATTGACACCCATATGATTGACTCACACCTGCGTTTGGCAGTATGTGTATAATTTCCAATAACTGAAGATGGCCTGATAAATTTAGGTGGAAACGTCCTATTCTGGCAGTTTTATTGAACCTGCTGCGTTCCAATTTGACTGATATCTATCTCTTCATTATAATCACATCACAGCCACAACTACAAGCAACAAATATAGAAAATAAACGTTCCTGGTAAATTTACCTAATGAAGAGTTAAAAAAAAAAAAACTTTAGCATACAGTAAGGGTAATACTCACCCCTATGGTAGACCCTATTTATCAATAAATTTGGCTTTTTGATAAATTGCTTCCCAAATAAATTAAAAAGTATCCAATTGATTTCCCGAATAGTGTATATTTTCCGGCTATTTCCCTGAAGACTTGAAGGGGTCGTTCTGACGTCTAGCAAGACGAAGGAAAGCCTCGGGTCCAGGACCCTTCCTGTCCATCTATCCCGAATTTGGCAACCCCAGCCTCCATCTCTGACAGTCAAGTCTCCGATTGCAAACGCTTGAAATTCCAATGGAGGGATGTAGGATGAGGTTAGGGGAAATGGGGGACGTATGCACATTCAACCTCCATCCCCCTACCCCTAAGTTGACGAACTGGATGCAATGGTGGCCAACTAGAATGCCAACGAACCGGGCATGTTGTGATTATTTATTTACTGTCGTGAGTGACGCCATCCGTGGAATAGTAAGTAAGGCGTTCGCCGGAAGTCACGTGTACTGATGTCATGACAGTGTAGACACCTCAACTTGCGGAGACAATTCCTCCTAGTAATCCCAATCGATTTGGCATAAATCCACCAGCTAACAAACCGTGCCGAATCCAATTTTGTATGATTCATCTAATGCCCTTTGAAATATGTATTAGTTTTCTAAAAAAAAAATAAATAAATAAAAACCATAGGACGCTACTAAGCTTTTCGGAATTCAAGGATTCAAGGTTGAAATACTGTAATGACACATTCATATAATGTTAAATGCAAATTATGTTTAAAAATAAAACATAAAAACGGCAATAGAATATTTATGTATCGCTTAAATGGATAATGGTAACCACGAGTTAATCGAGCAATGACGATGTCTGGTTTTTACCATTGTAGTTTTAGACACTCTTCTATTGTCGTTATCCTTCTTCTTATTGATTACAATTTTTTAAAATTTTTAAATTGTCTCTGAACAAATTTTATAAGCTATTTGATTAAATTTAAATTTTCTTTTTATTTGGCTAATGATTTAATAACTATCAGGTGTACCGTATTGGCTGGGTGATTTTTTTCTGATGTTTTTTTTATTTATTTTTTTTTTGTTGAAATATGCTTCTCTACATACTTGTATTTGTTGTAAGGATTATTATCAGAGCAATTTGGTGGTTTAATATGGCAGGCTGTCCGAAATGACTTGTTGATCAAGGTCTTTGTTTTGGGAGTGGTGATGGGGGGGGGGGAGGGATAATATATATTTTCTTTTTCCTGATAAAAAATTTTAAGCATCAATCAGTCTCTTATTTTCGTAGTCTTATTAATTTGTTGCTTTTTTTATAATTAAATTTCTCTATTGCTCTCAAATATTCGAGCTATGTGGAGCCAAAGGAGGAGATAAAGAAGGCTCTCTTGATATAGGGTTAAAATGATAAAATGAGGATATGTTTTTATTTAAAAAAAAAAAAAAAGGTCAAAGATTACCAAATATTTTACTCGTATTTTTCTAGAGTTTACAAATTTTGTCCAAGTTAGCAAGAAATCTCAAAACATTTTTTTTAATTTCTAGTTTAATCAATTATTTGAAGCTAACTTCTTTTTAATAATTTTACTAAGATGCCTTCCTTAAATTAATCATTTCAAGAGAACTTGATTTTTTATTTAACATAATGCATAAATATGAACTGCTCAAAAATTATTCAATTTCCTTCAAAAACCTCATTTATGTTCGTGTTAATCTTATATTATTTTTGAATTGATTAATCATCCAACTAAAAATATACTTTTTAATAAAAATTAAAAATTTTAATTCTATATTTGGATCATAAATTTTTTTTTTCTGTAATGTTTCTGCATATTTTTTTTTTTTTTTATTAAATTCTAGAACTCTATGCATTATTTAGTTTTAACACGAAATTTCTCTAACACGCGACAAAAAAAAAAGTATAAAATTGATTATACATATTTTATTATAAATTGTTTGGAATATGACATTAATGTTGTTTGTCGATGATATTTTTATTTTTATGTAATATATATAGCTAATTATTTTTTTTAGGTTGAGTAATTTGAATAGGAAATAAATTCTACGTTAGAGCAAATGATCTCAAGGGTCTTTGATTCGTTTCCCGAACGATAAATTATATGCCAATCAATTTTTAAAACATAGTTTATATTTCGAATATATTTTTTTTAATTAGTCAAAAATAAAAGAGAAAGGAAATTTTGGAGGTTTGAAAATTTTTTTCTAGTTATTTTCAATTTTCCCCTGAGCTGGACTAGGGATGGATGGAAAAGGCGCTCGAAAAGTCGATTTTCGATTTCGATATTTGTGGATTCTCGGAATCGATTAATCATTTCTGAAAGTCGACTTTTTTAAAAATCTCTAAAACTCGTACTTAGATCCTCAGTAAATATTAAATATATTTTAGATTGTTGGGGGTTGCCGATTTCCAGGCAAAAAAATAATTATTTGATAACAATCAACGAATCCTATCTATGCTTTATGGGAATGATTAAAGATTAACATAAATTATATTTTTTTAATGTGAAATCTAATTAATTTCAAATATTTCCCTTTTGTTAGTTACCCCATGAAAATTAATCAGTCACATTGATAATAAAATACTAAAGCTTTTTAGTTGTATAATAGAAGAAGTGATGCGAATTGATTTCGCCATTATATCATCTATCCGGCCCTTTTGGTCCTTTTGAGAATCCCATCAAGCAACGACAGGATTAAGAGCTGGCGTATATGGGAACCATCCAATGGAAATATATCTATATATATAAATATATATAGGACGCGCCAATCACGCATGAGCTCCCACTACGTATTTGTATCCCGATGAATATAATTTATTCAACATAATGCGGATTAAATACTTGACTTGGCTCGGTTTAAAGGATGAACGGAGAATAATATTACGAGAAATTGCGAGAATGCATGCCAGGTTTCAGGCGGGAGCCTTTCAGCTGTTTTTGTTTGTTCCAGCTGAAAGAGGCTGCAATTTTTTTTTCCCTCCAACCCATACATCTTCATTCAGGTGGTGTTTAATACACGTGGCGTATTCACTTCCGATTCAGTGCAAAATTTCAAACTAGGGTAGAACGCAAGCATAATGGCGTAGATAATCGCTCAGTTAAATAATTAAGTTTTCGCTCTGAAGTGGAATATTATTTAATCTTAATAAGAGGGGATTCATAGAGATTAAAAATTATTACAAAACTTTTCAAAGAGTTAATTTTATTTACAAACTTTTGTTCTATTCTTAGGCCACTTTCCGAACAATTTCTAATTTAATTAAATACTATTTCACATTTTATACATATAAATATTCAAGAATTAAATGGGGAATGGTGGTTTCACTCTTTTAGCTAATTTTTGCTTTATTAGTGAGGGGTGAATACATTATTTCAAGCATAAATAATTTTTGGTATATATAAACGCTCACGGTGGTTACCTGCTCTTTTTTTTCATGTGATTCTGTTTCACTAAATTAGATATCCATCGTCTAAAAAGTGGAATTTTAAACTTAAAAATTAAATGTCATTTTTAAATTTTTTAAAATAAAAAATTAAATTATTTGGAGCAAAGTCGTATTTATCATAATAAAAAATAATTATAATTTTAAAATTGATAGAACTTCGTTAGTAAACGTTAAAGTTGTTTTTTTTTTCAAACAAAACCCAATAGATAATGAATATTTGCTAGATGAGTATGTGTTTTGATTAGGCAAATCGCGCCCCCTGGACTCGAACCGGGTCTTCCGCTTTCAAGGTGAACGAACTCCTAGGTCGCTGGCTATATTATAATTTTTTTTGTGTAGTGAATTTTTTTTTTTATTTTTATTTAAAATTACTTTGAATTTTTGAAGGGTTGTTATAGGGTGGTTTTTCAGGGGTCACCTAACCCGATATTTCGGTATTACTTAACAATGCGGTTCTTGTCTACTTTTGATCTTTCTTCTAGCCATGCCCGCCGGCAGCTACCATTTAAACATTAAAATTGATTTTTTAGGGGTGAGTTTTGAGGGTGAAAAATTGAAAATAAATTTTTCATTTCCAATACCCTCCCCCCCCCCAGATTTTCGAAATAAAGATAATTTTTCTATTTTTGTATAAAAAAAAAACTGAGTAATCATGTCAAAAATTTCTAAGGATATTGATTAGAATGATTTTGTTTTTTAAGGGTGTGTTTTGAGGGTGAGAAATTTAAAATAAATTTCTCAATTTATTTTTCCTTTCCAACTTAACTAAAAAAGATTTAATAAATAAGCAATGTTGATTATAATTTTTTTACTTTCTAAGGGGTGTGTTTTGGGGATGGAGAATTGAAAATAATTTTTTTTAAATTTATTTTTCATCTACTTAATCCAAATAAATGATTGAAATGATTTCTATCGAAATAAAGATAAAATTTCTATTTTTATAAAAAAACAAGAAAAGGGAATTTTCTTAATAACTTTATTCCGAGAGAGGCGAGAGACAAGCAAACGCAAGCGCCTGCCAGTTGAGTCGGTGACTTGCTCGAATGCATCTCGACGTATCTTTTATTCGCGATTCCTTAAAGTTTTCATTTATCTGTGATTGAGTGCATTAGTGAATAGTGTTAGTGCAAGTGCAAGTGCATCGATCCCGCTTCCCGCCTGGCCCTTAGACCACAATCAGCTCTTCTCGAAGGTAATTAATATATTCATCGCAATTTAATATTCAATGGAAAGATTTTAATTTTTTTTTTCAAACTTTGAACTTTTTCAAAGCATATAAATATTTTTAGGAATTTCTCAATGGGGTGTTTCACCACCCTCTAATTGAAAACTATTAAAATAAAATTGAACTTGTTTTTTTTTTTTTACTTTCTCTTACTTATTAATATAGAGGCATTCATATCAAAAATTCGATGTTCATATTTTAATGGAAATACACGTTTTGTGGCCCTCTGAGTAGTAGAAATAATTGCCTTGGAAATAAAATATAAATATTTTTCTTCATTTTACACCTTGAATCTAACTGCTGTGAACTAAATATATATTGACACAAAAAAATCTGGTGGGACGAGCATAGAACAAAACTTGCAATTATCGAAAGTAAAAGAAAGTTGTGTGCTACTTGATAAGTCAGACCAGATTTTATTATTTATTAAAAAAATAAAAGTTTTATTTTTTCTTTTGGGGAATCTTATCATTTTAGATAAATAATCTCTTTCACTTTTTATTAAAAAAAAAAAATTATCCATATTCCGAATGTATCGTTTTATTTATTATAGGGTGTTTAAAAAATTCAAATTTTTTTTTCTTATTGTTTCCTTATATGATTTTTGACTATAACTAACTTTCTGTTGCATTTATCTGAATGTTAATATATAACATTTGAAGGGGAAGGGGGTGAAATTCGCTGTCATGCTATGCAATTTAAATAAAATTATTTATTTTTATTAAATGAATATAATAAATTTTCTCTTTTCTAATTTTATTAGCCATTTCAACGTATGTCTGAGCAATCATGTCTCTCTCTCTCACCGTCTTACTCATGATTCTAAAACTTATTAACAACCTTGTGAATGTATTATTTATTTTTTATAGGATGATCAAAAATTTTCAACTACTATTTTTTTCTTGTTATTAATTTCTCGTATTGTTTTAGCTCAAATTAACAATTATGATATTCTTCTGAATACTAATATATTAACATTGAATTAGAGGGGGTGGGGGTCAGATAAAATTCGCAAATTTTTATTAGCTATCTAAACATTTCAGAAAAAAAATTTTTTTTCTCGGGTTCCTATATCTGAAACACACTTACTTTGCGATTGGCCATTTAATTAAGTTAAAAAAAATATATATATATTAAATAATTTTCGCCTTTGAAATTGATATAATCTATCAAAAATAAAAAAATAAATAAATAAAGGCCTATACTAGGTATATTTTGTTTCCATATTTGCATTGATTGATTAAATATTTTTCGTTTTTTTTTTTTCGATAGGCTATTTTTTTTTATACATTTATTTATTTATTTTTATAATTCTCTTAAACAATATATTTCTGCCAGAGTCTTTTGTTTATTATAAATAAATAAATAAATATATTTAAATTAATATCTAAATTAAAACTCTATTACGTTTTTGTTTTTCATTCCAAAATAAAAATTCAATTTTTTTTTTTTTTATTTATTTATTTTTATAAAAAAAAATTTCTATTTCCTATTAGGTTATTTAATATTTTTTTATTTTTTACCCCTTTCTTTTATTTGAACATAACAGACTTTTCAAATCAAGAATTTAGTCTAACTACCTTTGTCTAACCGTCATCTTATCTACTTTTGTGCCCGTGACCCGTGGCTCAGATAGAAGACACTAGCTTCTCGTGCCTAGGGTCCTGGGTTCGCTTCCCGTCCCAAGCGAGAAAAATTCATTTCATTTGAATTGACTACCAATCATTTGAAATAAATAGGGTCTAAATGGCCTTAAATGTCGAAAAAGACCTTAAACAAATTTAAAAAAATCTCTTGCTGTTCTGTATCCAAATTTCAAATCACTTCCTAATATTTTATTTACAAAATTTAAATTGATTTAATATTCTTTATACAATAATTACATACATTTAAAAAAAATACTATCTGCACAGCTTGCCTTCTATTTACAAGCAAGCGCTAGCAATATTTATTTAATATTTTATTAATTATCCTTCTCTGTTACTTTTCTTTATATTTTTCCTTTTTGAGGAGAGACTAATCTACTAGGCTATTTCCTTTTCTGATTTACTTAAAAAAGGCGTTATTATACGTAAAATAGGATCAGAGGCGTACCGAGGCAGTTGGGGGCCTGGTGCGGCTCTAGAAGAGGGGGCCTTATATTGAATTTCTTTTGGGAGGGCTCATCTTTAAATATACACACAAATATACACAAAAATATTTTTAAAATACCGTATATCACTGAAACCCAAAGGCCCCGGGGCCTCTCAAAGAGAAATTTTCATTAAATTTTCTTTTTTTTTATCTAAATTTTTCCATTTTTACTTGAGCCCTGAGGGCCCCGGGGCCTCTCGCTTTACTTGAGCTCTGACGGCCCCGGGGCCTCTCAAAGAGAAATTTTCATTAAATTTTCTTTTTTTTATCTAAATTTTTCCATTTTTACTTGAGCCCTGAGGGCCCCGGGGCCTCTCGCTTTTACTTGAGCTCTGACGGCCCCGGGGCCTCTCAAAGAGAAATTTTCATTAAATTTTCTTTTTTTTATCTAAATTTTTCCATTTTTACTTGAGCCCTGAGGGCCCCGGGGCCTCTCGCTTTTACTTGAGCTCTGACGGCCCCGGGGCCTCTCAAAGAGAAATTTTCATTAAATTTTCTTTTTTTTTTATCTAAATTTTTCCATTTTTACTTGAGCCCTGAGGGCCCCGGGGCCTCTCGCTTTTACTTGAGCTCTGACGGCCCCGGGGCCTCTCAAAGAGAAATTTTCATTAAATTTTCTTTTTTTTATCTAAATTTTTCCATTTTTACTTGAGCCCTGAGGGCCCCGGGGCCTCTCGCTTTTACTTGAGCTCTGACGGCCCCGGGGCCTCTCAAAGAGAAATTTTCATTAAATTTTCTTTTTTTTTATCTAAATTTTTCCATTTTTACTTGAGCCCTGAGGGCCTCGGGGCCTCTCGCTTTTACTTGAGCTCTGACGGCCCCGGGGCCTCTCAAAGAGAAATTTTCATTAAATTTTCTTTTTTTTTTATCTAAATTTTTCCATTTTTACTTGAGCCCTGAGGGCCTCGGGGCCTCTCGCTTTTACTTGAGCTCTGACGGCCCCGGGGCCTCTCAAAGAGAAATTTTCATTAAATTTTCTTTTTTTTTATCTAAATTTTTCCATTTTTACTTGAGCCCTGAGGGCCTCGGGGCCTCTCGCTTTTACTTGAGCTCTGACGGCCCCGGGGCCTCTCAAAGAGAAATTTTCATTAAATTTTCTTTTTTTTTTAATCTAAATTTTTCCATTTATACTTGAGCCCTGAGGGCCTCGGGGCCTCTCGCTTTTACTTGAGCTCTGACGGCCCCGGGGCCTCTCAAAGAGAAATTTTCATTAAATTTTCTTTTTTTTATCTAAATTTTTCCATTTTTACTTGAGCCCTGAGGGCCCCGGGGCTCTCAAAGGGAAATTTTCATTAAATTTTTTTTTTATCTAAATTTTTCCATTTTTACTTGGGCCCTGAGGGCCCCGGGGCCTCTCAAAGAGAAATTTTCATTAAATTTTCTTTTTTTTATCTAAATTTTTCCATTTTTACTTGAGCCCTGAGGGCCCCGGGGCTCTCAAAGGGAAATTTTCATTAAATTTTTTTTTTTATAAATATATGGGGGCCTATGCCGGCTCGGGGCCTGGGGCGGACCGCCCCCCTCGCCCCCCCCCTCGCCCCCCCCCTCGTTACGCCACTGAATAGGATAAATAAATCTTTTTTCTAATTTTTTAAATTTTATTCGAAATTATTTCAAATGCTCTCAGAAGATAATTTTATTACTTTCTTTAAATTATGTATGAATTGAAAGTAATGGGCTGGCAATCACTGTCGATATTTTTTGTAATAAAAAAAAAAAATCAATAAAAATTTTTAATTTTTAATTTATTTGGATTTGATAAAAAATTTCATTAATTTAGAGGACAGCCTCTCTTCATTTATACACTAATACTCAATCCACTGTTATTAATAATACACACAATATCAATCTAATATTCTGTAATTACTAACTATAACAAGGGACTTATTATACTAGCTATATATTAATTATTATATTATTAAACTATATTATTATATTAATTCGTCAATAAAATATGTCCCACTAATAAACATTCAGGTATTGGCGAAAACCATGAGCAAATTAAAATAATGTATAGTTGCTTTAAATTTATTCACAATATAGCCTATACCTAATATTATATTTAATTGAATTTATTGAATTTTTTTTATATCAAAGGTCATTTTCAATGAGAAATATTCCAAATAGTTCGTATAATCGTGTTTCTTTGATTACAAATATTTTTTTTTTTAAACACTCGCACTTTTTCTCATTCACACTCACACTCACACACACATTCACACAGTCTTTTAGGCAACTCAGGCTATATAAGACTTTTACGATATCCGTTATTGATTAATTTACATATTGGCCATCTTATTTAAGCCATTTGGTATCCAAATAAATAATATTTTTATCTTCATTTTATATCAACAATGATAGTTAAGGATCCGAAGAGGGGACGATTTGCATCCAGCTGTTTAATGGATGAAAAGTATTTTACATGAAATTTAATATGTTAAATAATATTATATATCGTGAATAGGTTGCTTGAAAAATGTCTGTGCAGACTATAATTAATTGCAAACATTTTTTATTTCCTTAAAATTTACTTACAAACTCAAAGTCCAAAAGATTAATTTAATTAATTGTTTTGTTTTGTACAGTTTGTATACTCGTAGATATATTTTGAAAGATTTTTATTTAGAATAATACAAAAATTTATAAAAATCAGAGCCCTTGGTGGGGGGGACAAATGCCCCCTTGCCCCCTCCCCAAATGACGCCACTGGATAGACTTTTTCGTTTTTTTTTTTTTTTTTTATTTCCTCAAAATTCCCTCTTGCGATTTTGATTAAAATTCAAAAATTAATTATTTTTTAGACTCTATTTAAAATGTATATTCTCATTTTGGGATTGAAATCGTTTGAAGACCACTTTACTCTTGTACTTCATAGGAAAGATAGGAGAAATGGTTGTGTTACCTGTTGATAACTGGCAACTCATAGTTATCACAGGAAAACAAAAGGCAACCTAATATTCTATAGGCTTCATACTTTCGATTAATGCTTAAGTTGTTGCTTAAAATCCACCAAAGGGGTGCACTTTTGAAAAAAAAAAATCGGTTTTTAAATTTGTAATTAATTTTAGTCTGCAAAAGAATTTTCAGGCAATTTATTCACGACATATTATATAACATAACAATATATTACTTAACATTTTTTTAAATTTCGTGAAAAATATTTTTCATCCATTAGACAGCTGGGTGCAAACCCGTCCCCTCTTCGGATCTTAGACCATGAAATGATATCAAAATTTAAAGACTTATAAACAAATTTGGCACAGATTCACCATCCATGGTGAATTATTAATTAAACTCTTATATTTTAGAACTTCATTAAAAATTTTTAAGTTCTTTTAATTAAAAAGTCAAGAAAAATTTTATAGAGAAATTCAACATGTTTTCTTAATCTGTCCTCGTCTACTCCCACATATACTACGTAAAATTTTCTTTCATTATTTTAAATTAATATAAATGTACATTCAAAATATTTCAAATTGCGTCTTGCAATAAAGTCTTTAATATATAGGATAATATTAAGTAATAAATATAAATTTATGCTTGCATGAAATCTTCTTATTAAGCAAGTGCATTCTCCTAATTATATTTACTCTAGGGGTTGTTAGCCTGGGGACGACGTTCGAGTACAAATTCCTGCTTAGTTAGCAGGATAGGTTGCTTGCTGCCCTTCCATTAAATCTATGTGTTTATACACCCTCTAAATCTGCTGCTCTATTATAATTAAACCTAAACCGGATGATATTACAGATCTAATTCTTTTTTATTTTTATTTATTACGTTTCTCGTGAAACATTAAAAAGTTTTGGCACTTTTTAATTAAATTTGCTTTATTTAAAATAGTTGGTTTTCATAAGTCCATTTGTTATAACTAGAGACAGGATTTTAAGCAAAATGCTTATTGCTGAATTTTATCAGGAACCATTAGATATTTAATTTCTACACGAATTACGAAAAACTGTGTATTAAGATTGCATTTTTTGAGATTTCATGCTTTTTTCCCCTTCGTGCTTATTTGAACTTATTTTACGAATATTTTTAAAATTTTTAAAAATAATTCAAAACATTATTCAGCAAAAACGTTCATGTAAGGCAAATCCTCCGGCAACTGCGCGATTTGCGCCTTCCCTACTCTGGCTCGGGCCCCCTGGGCCCCCTTACTCTGGATTGGGCCCCTTTGGACCCCTGGACTCCTTACTCGGGTGGGATTGAGGCGGACCCTCGCAGGAGGGTAATCTGGTGGGACTAGCCGCACACTTTCGGTAATTTCAAGTTGCATTCTGTA
The DNA here is from genome assembly GCA_023213315.1 of Euborellia annulipes. Taxonomy (NCBI): domain Eukaryota; kingdom Metazoa; phylum Arthropoda; class Insecta; order Dermaptera; family Anisolabididae; genus Euborellia; species Euborellia annulipes. The sequence goes on along the minus strand of JAKCPI010014452.1, from coordinate 26,890 downwards.
CTTATTTACCAGAATATACCGGTATATATACAAATCAAATTTTTAAAATTTTATATTATTCAATAAAACCTCCTTTACTCCCCCCCCCCCCCTTGTATCCGCAATTGGTATGAGTAAAATTGGTTATGAGATGTTTTTTTTTTTCAAATTGTATGCTTAGTGAACACAGGGGCGGATTAATGCAAGTTTGTCGGGGGGGGTTTGTTTTATTTTTTTTTATTTAAGGACTTTGTTAGCATCTATGGCCATTTAGACCCCTTTCCTATTTATTTAAATTGATTGGTAACAAATTCAATTGAAATTAAAGAGCAGAAATCATAATTTCTTTAGATTACTAGTTTTTATAACGTTTTGAATTTCTTCTCGGGGGGGGGGGGGCGATCGCCCCCTCGTCCCCCCCTTTAATCCGCCCATGAGTGAACAACTTTTTATTCAAGATTTGTATACTTTTTTATGCACTTTTTTTCATATTTTTATGCTTTTTTGTCCTGTCTTTAGTTAAAACATTTATTTTTTATAGCTGGAAGGTATAGATAGTTTGTTTAACTCGTAAGGAAAATTTTCTGAGAATCTATACTGTATTTCAGGTGATTTTAACACCTTCTAATTATACATATATTAAACTAATGAATTATATAAATATTTCTAATAAAAATGTGAGTGAAAATCATCTTATTCTATTAAAATTCTTTCTACTATTTATTTTTTTATATGTATTTATTTACTAGGGTATTAACTTAATAACTGGTCTTCAATGCTAAACTTTCTTGTTCATCTCTTTTGTCTTTTGGGGACTAGCCTGATAATTTTTCAGGACTAGCCTGATAATTTTTTTTAGGGGGGGGCGGGGACCAGCCAGATAATTAAGAGGAGGGTGGGAGTGAGGGGGCTGGTTTGAAACGAAACGTTAAGTAAGTTTTAATTTAATTGCACCGATTGCATTCTCCTTCTATAACTTCATCACTTATCTCAAAAATAATTTAGATTATTTAGATTTATATTAATTTAAAATTTTTCATTTTTGTCTTTTTCTTCTTTCACTGTGGCTTATCCTTTTTCCAAAGTAATATATATATAGAGAGAAAGGATATTGGATTATGTCAAAAAATTCGATGTCGAGATTTTGATGGATCTTCACGTTTTGAGGTCCCCTGAATCCAAAAAAAGTGGTTTTCCGACATGGTCTGTCTGTGTGTGGTGGGTGGGTGGGTGGGTGGGTGGGTGTGTGTCAAAATTTAAGCATGAAGAATTGAGCTATGAGGCTGAAATTTTATATTTAAGTTAAAAACACCCCCGGGACCGGAAAAATAAGCTTTTAATCAAAATCGGCCAAAGAGTACTAGTACTTTACTGATGTACTTTTTCAGTTTTTTTCATTTTCTCAAAATTCGCTCTAACATTTTGATTAAAATTCAAAAATCAATTATTTTTAGATGCTCTTTCAAATGTATATTCTCGTTTTGCCCACAAAATTGTTTGAAGCACACTTTACTCTTGTGCTTCATAGGAAAGATAAATGGTTGCCATGGTAACAAAATATAAATATTTTCCCATACTTATAAATTTTACATCTGAATTCAAATATTCCCTACTCCGGGAACTAAATACATGTCGACACAAAAAAAATCTGGTGTGACAAGCACAGTGCACAACTTTCGATTACCGAAGGTAAGAGAAAGTTGTGTGCTGTGGCAGTCACACCAGATTTTTTTTACTTTTCTCTTACACTCTATATATATGTTAATATATATAGAGAGAGAAAATATTAAGATTCATGTCAAAAATTCGATGTGAAGATTTTGATGGATCTTACGTTTTGAGGTCCCTTGAATCCAAAAAAGTGGTTTTCGCGACATGGTCTGTCTGTGTGTCTGTGTGTGTGTCGGAACAAAATATCTCAAGAACGAAAAGAGTTAGGAGGTTGAAATTTTATATTTAGTTAGGACTTCAGGGAGGGAAAAAAGCTTTTACAAAATCGACAAAGAGTATAGTAATTTATTATGTACTTTTTCAGTTTTTTTCGATTTTCTCAAAATTTGCTCAACGATTTTTTAAAATTCAAAAATCAATTATTTTTTAGATTCTCTTTAAAATGTATATTCTATTTTGTGATTGAAAATCTTCTAAGACCACTTTACTCTTGTTCTCCATAGAAAAGATAGGAGAAATGTGCCATGGTAACAAAAATATAAATATTTTGTCATACTTATAAATTTTACATCTTGAAAATCGCCCACGGGGCGTGGTGTAGAGGTTAGGTGTAACCTCATATATCAAACTCAGGTTCGGACCCAGAGTCCGATGATTTATTTAAGCCATCTGGATACCAGATGGCAAATAAAAATGCCTGGATCTAATATATATATATATTCATAAATAACGTTATCGTAAATGTCTTATATGGCCTGGCTGCCGAAAAGAAGTGTGAATGTGTGTGTGAGTGTGAGTGTGAATGAGAAAAAAGTGTGAATGTTTAAAAAAAAAAAAAAAAATGAAAATGAATGTACGTACTGTCGGAAACTAAATACATGTCGACACAAAAAAATCTGGTGTGAACACAGTACACAACATTCGATTACCAAGGTAAGAAAGTTGTGTGTGGCCAGTCACACCAATTTTTCATTTTTGTATGTTTGTTTTTTTTCCAACTCTTAAGTTCGTTTTTAAGAGTTCTTGAGAATAAAAAGAATCAAGGGGGTATTCAAAATTCATATATTTTTTCTTTCAAATGAGTCAATTAATATACAACTTGCTTTAAAATTGACCATTGTCGAATTATTAATAGTGAGTTTCCTAAACAAGTTCTTTTTTTTTTTTTGAGGCTCAAATACAATTTTTTCCTTAATTGTTCACCCAGTACTTATAAAAACGTTAAGATTCATACGAATTATTTTTCAAATTGAATTTTGGCATGTAACACAAAAAATGCAAATTTATCACACAAATATTAACCAAAAACATTTTAATAAATGACTCTTTTAGATATATGAGACCTATATACTGTAGGTTATGTATTTTTTTTTTCAATTTACAATATCTCTGTTATTATTTTTACTTGAAACCCTTTTCATGGTTGAACGCCCCCCTCCTCCCCCTCCACACACACACTTTAACTTATTTTTTTCCTTGTGAATAACAAAGCTAAAAGCCACGATGGTTGAATATCGAAAATAGAGCTGCTCTTGGTCTGTTTGTCTCGTTCTTGCTCGAACATGATTTATTTCCTCCCCTTTCTGGTTGCCACTGACCCTGGCAGGATTTTGACTGAAATATATGGCTCCTATCTACACGTCTATACATCACACATATTCAAATCCTTTTGGCACATCTATTTATTTAATTTCCATCGGCTTGACAACATATCTAAATATATATATATAGATATTTCTCTAATTCTATCTCAATTCCTTTATACGTATATAAAAAAAATTTTGAAAAAATAGGTTAATCTAATTAAATAAAACGCTAAGGTCAGAGGCAGAGAGGTCATTGAACAAATTATATCATTTCCCTTAGGCGATAATAATATTATCTTTTTCTGGGAAAATGATGATATATTATAACCATTTTAATATTTTAATGAGACAAAAAAATAGTTATATAAAGTTTTTTTTTTAAATAATATTTATAATTTACCAAATTTTGATACGGATGAAAGATCAAACACGCCTACAAATTTATGAAAACATTTATAATTATTATTATCCAATAATAGAAACAAAATAAAGTTTAATTTTTAATTAATTGATTAGATCAATAGCTAAATTGCCGCTCTAAGATAACAATTATGAAAATCAGAGACAGAACTAGGGTGCAGCTAAGCAATCCATCTTAAGCTTTTTAATTTGATACTAATAGACAACTAAGTTGCAAAACTTTTCCATTCATTTTAAAAAAATTATTTCACCCAACGGATCATTACTTGAGACAATTATCTATGAATTCAAAAGATTCAGTTTAAGGGAAGCAGAAATTCGTGGTTATCATTTATTGCTTAACAATCGATTTAATAAATCGGGCTGTCACTCCAGATTTTTTTGTGTCGAGATATATTTAGTTTCCCATATCATAGCACCTTAGTTTCAAACTTGACCACTTGTGTTTCATAAGTAAAATATGGGGAATGACTTCCCCGAGACTTTCTCGTATATTCTTTTGGAATTACGACTGGGTGTGTGTCACAAATTCATTTGTTTATATTTACATGTTTTTTAATGACACCTGTATGATTTTGTTTTGATTTTTCTTTCCAAAATTGACGAAAAATGTCTTTTTCTTCTCTAATTATTTCAAAAACTATTCAGTTTTCGGAAAAATATCAAAGAATAAAAACTTTTTAAAATTGAGTATTTTATCATAATATGCCAAAAAAATGAAAATTTCGAAATTTCAGAAAAAACTTATTAGGTAAAGTCCTACTTCTAAGTGACGCATTTACTCCAAAAGTTGAGAGAAATCTAAAATTTTAGTGTAAGGAGTATATACCAGTACTTTACAGTGTACTTTAAACAATTTTCACAAAAAATACTTTTAAAGAGCATTTAAAAAATAGTTGGTGAAATTTAATCAAAATCGTAAGAGTCAATTTTGAGGAAATTTAAAAAAACTGAAAAAGTACTTCAGTAAAGTACTAGTACTTTTTGGCTGGTTTTGTTCAAAATTTTATTTTTACTGTGTGGGAGGGTACCTAACTTAAATATAAAATTCCTACCTAGCAGCTCATTTCCTTCTTGCTTAAAATCGTTACACAGAGGCACATACACTCAAACCAATTTGCTAGAATCACTTTTTTGAATTCAGGGGAAATCAAAAGGTGTATTCAAAATCTCGACATCGATTTTTTGACATGATCGCATTACTTTTTTCACTATATATCACATATATATGTAAGAGAAAGTAATATAATATGAATTAATTTCTCAAAGAATCGGCCTAAAAAACTATTTAAAACACAGTATATCCTATTAATTATTCAAATATATTTATTCTCTATTATTTTTAAGAGTAATAAGATAAAAGCTCTTCTCTCAGATTTCGGCATTTCCTCATTGGTGAGAATATAAGAGAAAATAAATATATTTGAATAATTAATGTATTTCCTATGTTCTCAAAAAGTTTTTTGGTTTATGTAGATCAGTTTCAATAAAATTCGGTTATAATGAACGTAGTTAGATCCCTTTCTTCATTGTTGAATTGTTTATTAAACACCATTAAGATATATACAATCGAATTTAGCCTAATTGAAAATTTTTTCAAAATGTTAATTTTTCGCTATTTAAATATTTATTAATAAACTGACTTTAATTGTCAAATGGGTTTTTATTTATTTATTTCATAAAAATGCGATTCATAATTTATAAAAATGCCTTTTAAAAACACTCTATTCATATGAAACTTTTATTCCTATTCAGCTAGTTTAAAGCATCTTTTTATTACGCTAATCAAATTTTTATTTTGTTGCAGGTAAATGTTCCACCATCCATTTATTTTCGCTATTAAGGTAGGCTAACAGCAAAACTATAACGCTTCCTCTCTTCTCTCTCTCTCACTACCGTCATTTTTTTTTATAATTCTATTTAAAATGATAAAACGAATTAATTTGAATATGCCCTATGGTCTGGTTAATTATAATTTTTTTAGGAATAATATAACAGAGACATCTGCCTGGAAGGAACATTACAAATGTTTACAATTACCTCCATAGTAGCGAATCTAATTTAGTTTACACTAGTATAATTAATATTTTAATCGAGTTCCTAAAATATTTCGACATTTAGACCACAACTTTTAAAAATTTCATTTGCTTATACAATAGTATTTGTAATTAGGAACACGAAAAAAGTATCGATACTTTTGTTCCGATAATAGTACTTTTTTTACTCGATACTTTACTGTCAGTATCGAATGAAAAGTATTCATTCAAATATAAATTTTTTTTTTATGACTTTTTGGCATCCGATACATAAAATGTGTCTATATATTACGATACAAATTATTCAGGTACATTTTATTCATACTATTTGGTATCCAAATTATTTAAATAAATTTATCTCAATTAGAATATAATTATTATCTTGTATTGATAAATAATTTTCCCAATTTATATTATTTGTTAAATAGTTTATATTATTTTAAAGGAGCCGTAGTCAGGATTTTTTTTCGAGGGCGGGGGGGGGGGGGCTTAGAAAATATTTTGTAAAATTGGGGGGAGGGGTTACTATAATTTTGTCCAATGACATTCATTTTAACAACAAACAAACCATAACAAATCTCTGTCACCGTAACCAAATGGTATAAATAAATATGCCTGGACCGTAATAAGTACCGGTATCGATTAAAGTATAAAAGGCCTAAATGGCCAAAAATATTTTTAAAGTGAAATTTGTATTTGATCCTCACAAATTTTTTCGCTCTTCTATCAGCATGTCGCGTTACAAGCTGTGACGTCAAAGGCCGTGGCGCTACCAGTTATGACGTCACAAGCCGTCACAACAAAAATAGGAAAAGTTGAAATTTGATGTATATGACGAATTGTAAAAAAATAATTGTGAGATTTAATTATTCAATTTTTAAATTGATAAAATATAATTTTTAAAATAATTTAAAATGATCCAAATCTTCAAATTGCTAAATAAATATTGTTCTCAGTTTTTAACATGCGTCTATTCATTTCCCATTATCAATCCTCATTTTCCAATTATTAAGTGAAGATTAAAAACGCGATTTTAATACCCTTAATTGAATAATTTTCTGAAAATTTTCAGTTAAACGCCTACGATCCGAAAAAAAAAGTTTCACTTGCATCGTGGTTTCATAAAACCACACAATGATTTTTTTTAAAAAGTCATACTAAAAAAATACTCGATACTTACTGGTATCGATACTTTCCTTTCAATACGACACCAAGTACAAGTATCGATACTTTTTTTCGATACCACATTCATATGTGTAATTAAAACAATATATATTAATTTAAATTCTTTAATTTACAAAGTCACCAAATATTTATTTCTAATTTAAACAATTTTTTTATATTCATTATAAATTTTGTCATATTTTCCCCCCACTTTATAATTTTATAAAGGACCGGAAATTGTTGGAAGAAATAATTAAATAAAAATAATTTTCATTGACATAGCCCAAGGGTAATACAATTAAAAATATTTATTTATTTATTAGTTTAAAGCAATGTCAACGGAATAAGCAATTTTTTTTTTTTTCATTTTTATTTTTAATTCAAAGTTATTAAATGTTCGATCGAATCGCAACCCAACGGGATGGCATATTTCATCCCTTTTGTGTCTCGTTTGACGTTTATAATCTATCTCTAATTTATCTAAGTGGTCCCAAGGGCAGAGTATAAAATGCCAATGTCTATCTATCTATATATAATAAGATTCGCATGTAAAAACCGTTTTCGGGTGAAAAATAAACAGGCTTGGTGCGAAAAAAAAATTCACTATAAAAACGGTATCGGTTATTAGTTTACGAGTCGTCGTAAATTATAGATCACTCATCCCCTGTGTTTTTGGACCTCTCAGTCCTAAGGGGGTCCAAGTTCAAAGTTAGCTTTGCGATTTTATGAGTCCTCGATTGGTTTGCAAGTACGGGGGTGGAGAAATAAAAAGAGAGAGGGTCATTCATCCCTTGAGAAATTCGATGGATTTTTTTGCGGACAATATAACACACCCTTCTTTTTTTTTAAGATATTTTCGATCGTTTTAGAAATAAATTTGACTATCACTACAGTTACATTGAAAAAAAGAAAAAAAAAAAAAAAACAATAATACTAAAGAAAGACTTTCACACTTTTTATACTAGGGCACTAACTTTTTTAATGGTGTTTTTATTTGAGAAAACAAAAGATATGTCTTTTAGAATTCTTTTAACCCTTTATAGAGGAAAAAGAAGCAAAAAACTGAGATAACAATTGTTTATTTTTCTTAAATTCATTAATTATGTAAATAGTATATTTACTTTCTCTTGCCTATATATATATATTGAGAAAGTATTTGTTTCATGTCAAATATTCAATATCGAGATTTTGATATCGACTTTTGAGGTTAGATAAAAAAGTGAATCCCGCAAAATGGTCTGATTGCAGGATTCTGTGAACAAAATATCTCAAGAATAAAAAGAGCTAGGAGGTTAAAATTTTATATTTAAGTTAGGTACCCCCCATGGGACGTATCTCGAAGCTTTTGAACAAAATCGGCCAAAGAGTACTAGTACTTTACTGCAGGGACGGATTAAAGGGGGAGGGGGCGACCACTCCCTCCGAGAAAAAAACTGAAAAAGTTTTAAACATTAGTCATCTAAAGTAATTATGATTCAAGAATGAAAGTTAGAAGAAAAGGTAGGTTTTTTCTTTAAAAATATATTTTAACAGCTGACGTTTCGGCTTTGGTCAAAGCCATCCTCAGAGCTTTAAACAACGAAACCCTTTCTTTTATAAATATAGTTTTACAATCATTTTTACAATTTTTACGGCTTTGACCTAAGCCGAAACGTCAGATGTTAAAATATATTTTTAAAGAAAAAATTCTGGCTGCGTTTTCTTTTAACTTTCATTCCTGATACAAATTCCACCAGCCATAAAATACCCTTCTACTAAGAAATTATGATTTTTTGTCTAAAATTTATTTTAAACAATCAATTTTAAGTCTCAAGTCAGCTTAAGGGTGCTAGCTAGTATTTGAAGGTATTATTTTAAAATTTTTCATCCCCCAGGGAGGCCTTACTGTAAATTTAATCTTCCAACCAACCGCCCCCACCGAGTTTGCATCCCGTTCCATGCGACAAAAATGTATTTAATTTGAATTGAATCAATTTAAGTAAATAGGAAAGAGGTCTAAATGGCCTCCGATACCGAAAAAGACCTTAAAAAAAAATAATAATAATAATCCGCCCCAAAATTGCCGCCGACAAAATTGAATTAATCCGTCAAATAGGACTGCTTTATTGATCTACTTTTTCAGTTTTTTTTTTCGATTTTCTTAAAATTCGCTCCAACGATTTTGATTTAAATCCATAAATCAACTAGTTTTTATTTTGCGATGTTTACTTCTGACCTCGTCGCTTGCGCAAATCTTTGGATAATTAATTTTTTTGTTTGTTTCTTTCGCTGGAAATTCATGAACATATTGATTGTTAATCGGCATACGTTTCTATTTATTTTTCCTTTTGTTTTGCTTTGTTGTATTTGTTATTGTATTTAAATTTGTATTGTGTTTGTTGGACCTAGCCACCGAGGACTGGTGCCTCTAAGCGGGTCGTAATAAATTTATTTATTTATTTATGCTCTTTAAAATGTATATTCTCATTTTGCTCTTAAAATGGTCTGTTTCAAAGGAAAGAGACCATGGTAACAAAATATAAATGTTTATAATTTTTTCCCGCCGAAAACTAAACATATTAAATCTGGTGTGACATAAACTTATTTGGTTTTCATAATAAATATTCTTTCGAGTATGATTTATTTTTATTTCAACCTAGTTCTTTTTGATTTAAATTTTTTATACCTTCGAGGCTACTGATCCAATTTCATGCAAAATACACCCTTCAATAGGACAGTTAAATCATTGGTTCTGTGTACATGACAATGCCACCATTTGACAATTCCGCCCTCCTTCTGGTTCCCGTAGGGCACAATGACAATCATTAGCGAGTGGCGCTTGCTCGATAAATGATGAGGAAAAGGTCGGCCATTGTCCCTTCCCTTCATATGCATACAACTCGATAGACTTCGACAGCGACGGTACATACATATGTTGATGATGACGGTGATGATGATGATTTGATGATTCCAACTGAATTAGCTTAGCATTGTCCCTAGACCATCATGTTGGTGCTTGGTGCTTTTGGGAACAACTTGGAATGTTAGATTGAAGTCAATGGGAATTGGACTGCACTTCACAAAGTTGAAATTAGCCCTTGAATTGATGACCGTGGACCCTTTAGAAACTCATCCGCCCAACTCTTCCCTTCCTCTTTTCACACTGAAAAAATTATTTGGATGTCTTTTGTATAATAATTTTCGATCTTAAGATTTAATTAAAAGAAAGAAGAGAAGCAGCAGCTAGGTGAAAGAATCATTAAATTTTTAGAAGCAACTTTAACAATGCTGTACCAATTTCTCCATAAATTATCGCCGCCAATAATTATTTTATAGTAATATTACTTTCTCTTGCCTCTATATATATGTTAATATATATAGAGAGAAAGTATTGGATTCATGTCAAAAATTCGATGTCGAGATTTTGATGGATATACACGTTTTGAGGTCCCCTGAATCCAAAAAAGTGGTTTTCGCGACATGGTCTGTCTGTGTGTGTGAACAAAATATCTCAAGAGCGAAAAGAGCTAGGAGGTTGAAATTTGATATTCAAGTTAGGCACCCCCCTGGGACGTGAAGCTTTTGAACAAAATCGACCAAAGAGTAGGCCTACTAGTACTTTACTAATGCACTTTTTCAGTTTTTTTCTATTTTCTTTAAATTCGATCCAACGATTTTTTTTTTTTAAATTCAATAATCAATTATTTTTTAGATTCTCTTTAAAATGTATATTCTCATTTTGTCATTGAAATCTTCTGAAGACCACTTCACTCTTGTACTCCATAGAAAAGATAAGAGAAATGGTTGCCATGGTAACAAAATATAAATATTTTCCCAAGTTTATAAATTTTACATCTTGAATTGACTTGTACCCTACTGTCGGAAACTAAATTCATGTCGACACAAAAAATCTGGTGTGACAAGCACAATACACAACTTTCGATTACCGAAGGTAAGAGAAAGTTGTGTGCTGTGCGCCAGTCACACCAGATTTTTAGAACATAAATTTTGAATTCCGCGTCTCTTTTACTTGCGGTACTTTTAAGTATGTTGAATGTTTAACGGAACCCTGATTATGAAACCCTGATCTATAGGTCTATTTCGAACGATACAATTAAGCCAATATAATTATTGATAAAATAAATTTAACGGAGCCTAACCAAATAGTTTTAAAAAATTTTACAAATTAATTTAACACTGCTTAACTACAATATTTTCTATGTCATATATATAATATATGTAGTAGCTTTATTTTAATATATGATTTATTAAGCAGAAGTGAAAATTCTTAGAGTCGTTGACATTCAATAAATAGGTTCGCTAAAATATTACCGTGACTCTATAGATCTCCGAATAAGAAAGCGACCCCTAGAATATCAATCGATTCAAACATATTATATAATCCCCTCCCCTCCCCTCGCTCTCCCCTCCCCGACGCTTTTTCAAATATCATTAAAATGTAATTTATAAGCTTCATTTTGTCTTTTAATTATACTCAGTTGGCTTCATTTTTCTTAGTTAATTGAAACAATGAAAAAGCAGAAGAAGGGAAAATTCTTAGAGGGTGAACTATTGATTTTTTTTTCGTCTTTTTTTATATAGTCTATAACAATAGAAACTAATTCTACAGAAAGAGGAAAGGTTTTGATTGTAAAACATTAGACTTTGGAATTTGAATTTCAAATTTATGGCAAATCTCATATTAATTAATTACTAGTCGCGTTGCTAGCATAAAATAATTTTCCAGTAATCTTTTGAAGTTTATCTATAAAATTTCATTTTGTAAACGTGACAGACAGCAGGACGGACATTAGCTAAATATATTGGCTATATAAGATTATTTTACAATAGTGTCATAACTAGAGACCGGATTTTAAGCAAAATGCTTATTGCTCAATTTTATAAGCAGCCATTAGATATTAAATTTCTATACGAATTAGGAAAAACAAAGTGTATTGAGATTGCATTTTTTATGCTTTTTTTGCTTTTTTGAGTTTTCATGCTTTTTTTTCCCTTTCGTGCTTATTTGAACTTATTTTACGAATATTTATAATTTTTTTTTTTTTTTATTAAAAAACACACTTTTTCCCATTCACACACGCATACACCAGGGACGTATATAAGGAGGGGGAGGGGGCCCGCCCCCCAAAAAAAAAAAAAAAAAAAAATAATTTCAAAAACCCCGCAGTGCGAAAAAATATAGCCCTGGAAAAAAAATTTTTCATCAGGGTGAAAAATTTGATTCCGCAAAAACAAAATTTTTTGCAATTTTTCTTTAAAAAAAATTTGTATACGCCATTGGTATGAGTAAAAATTGCTTATTAGATGCTTTTTTTCAACTTTTATGCTTATTTAACAACTTATTATTCAAGATTTTTATGCTTTTTAGCACTTTTTTTCCATTTTTATGCTTTTTTGTCCGGTCTCTAGTCATAACGATTCGCTATTGAATGCTGAATGTGACCATTTAACAGCCCCAAAGAATGTAAAAAATCTGGTGTGACTGGTCGCACAGCACGCAGTGCTGAAAACATATATTTAGTTTCCAACAGTAGGCCTCTACATAAAATAGAATTCAAAATCTAAAATTTATAAACATAGAAAATATTTATATTTCGTTACCATGAGCATTTTTTACAGAGGCGTACCGAGGCAGTTGGGGGCCTGGGGCGGCACTAGAAGAGGGGGCCTAATATTGAATTTTTTTTTGGGGGGGGGGTGCTCATCTTTAAATATCCTTCTCCATACACAAAAATATTTTTAAAATATCGTATATCCCTGCACCCCAAGGGCTCCGGGGCCTCTCAAAGAGAAATTTTCATTAAATTTTGTTCTTACTTGAGCCCTGGGGCCTCTCAAAGGGAAATTTTCATTAAATTTTGCTTTTTTTAATCTAAATTTTTCCGTTTTTACTTGAGCCCTGAGGGCCCCAGGGCCTCTCAAAGGGAAATTTTCATTAAATTTTGCTTTTTTTTTCTAAATTTTTACGTTTTTACTTGAGCCCTGAGGGCCCCGGGGCCTCTCAAAGGGAAATTTTCATTAAATTTTGCTTTTTTTTTCTAAATTTTTCCGTTTTTACTTGAGCCCTGAGGGCCCCGGGGCCTCTCAAAGGGAAATTTTCATTAAATTTTGCTTTTTTTATCTAAATTTTTCCGTTTTTACTTGAGCCCTGAGGGCCCCAGGGCCTCTCAAAGGGAAATTTTCATTAAATTTTGCTTTTTTTTTCTAAATTTTTACGTTTTTACTTGAGCCCTGAGGGCCCCGGGGTCTCTCAAAGGGAAATTTTCATTAAATTTTGCTTTTTTTTTCTAAATTTTTCCGTTTTTACTTGAGCCCTGAGGGCCCCGGGGCCTCTCAAAGGGAAATTTTCATTAAATTTTGCTTTTTTTAATCTAAATTTTTCCGTTTTTACTTGAGCCCTGAGGGCCCCAGGGCCTCTCAAAGGGAAATTTTCATTAAATTTTGCTTTTTTTTCTAAATTTTTACGTTTTTACTTGAGCCCTGAGGGCCCCGGGGCTCTCAAAGGGAAATTTTCATTAAATTTTGCTTTTTTTTCTAAATTTTTCCGTTTTTACTTGAGCCCTGAGGGCCCCGGGGTCTCTCAAAGGGAAATTTTCATTAAATTTTGCTTTTTTAATCTAAATTTTTCCGTTTTTACTTGAGCCCTGAGGGCCCCAGGGCCTCTCAAAGGGAAATTTTCATTAAATTTTGCTTTTTTTTCTAAATTTTTACGTTTTTACTTGAGCCCTGAGGGCCCCGGGGCCTCTCAAAGGGAAATTTTCATTAAATTTTGCTTTTTTTTCTAAATTTTTCCGTTTTTACTTGAGCCCTGAGGGCCCTGGGGCCTCTCAAAGGGAAATTTTCATTAAATTGCTTTTTTTATCTAAATTTTTCCGTTTTTGCTTGTGCCCTGAGGGCCCCGGGGCCTCTCAAAGGGAAATTTTCATTAAATTGCTTTTTTTTCTAAATTTTTACGTTTTTACTTGTGCCCTGAGGGCCCCGGGGCCTCTCAAAGGGAAATTTTCATTAAATTTTGCTTTTTTTTTTCTAAATTTTTACGTTTTTACTTGAGCCCTGAGGGCCCTGGGACCTCTCAAAGGGAAATTTTCATTAAATTGCTTTTTTTTATCTAAATTTTTCCGTTTTTGCTTGTGCCCTGAGGGCCCCGGGGCCTCTCAAAGGGAAATTTTCATTAAATTGCTTTTTTTTATCTAAATTTTTCCGTTTTTGCTTGTGCCCTGAGGGCCCCGGGGCCTCTCAAAGGGAAATTTTCATTAAATTGCTTTTTTTTCTAAATTTTTACGTTTTTGCTTGTGCCCTGAGGGCCCCGGGGCCTCTCAAAGGGAAATTTTCATTAAATTTTGCTTTTTTTTTCTAAATTTTTACGTTTTTACTTGAGCCCTGAGGGCCCTGGGGCCTCTCAAAGGGAAATTTTCATTAAATTGCTTTTTTTTATCTAAATTTTTCCGTTTTTGCTTGTGCCCTGAGGGCCCGGGGCCTCTCAAAGGGAAATTTTCATTAAATTGCTTTTTTTTATCTAAATTTTTCCGTTTTTGCTTGTGCCCTGAGGGCCCCGGGGCCTCTCAAAGGGAAATTTTCATTAAATTGCTTTTTTTATCTAAATTTTTCCGTTTTTGCTTGTGCCCTGAGGGCCCCGGGGCCTCTCAAAGGGAAATTTTCATTAAATTGCTTTTTTTCTAAATTTTTACGTTTTTGCTTGTGCCCTGAGGGCCCCGGGGCCTCTCAAAGGGAAATTTTCATTAAATTTTTTTTTTTATAAATATATGGGGGGCCTATTTCGGCTCGGGGCCTGGGGCGGACCGCCCCCCACGCCCCCCCTCGGTACGCCACTGATTTTTTACTTTTTTTTTAAACACTCGCACGTTTTTCTCATTTACACCTACATTCATACAGTCTTTTCGGCAACTCGGGCCATATAAGACTTTGACGATAACCGTTATTTTAATATATATATGGACCCTATTATGCATTAGTGTGTCAAGCGCCAAAAAATTAAAAATTGAGTTAAGCACGGAAGATTGTTTCAAATGCTATAATTAATAGTATTTTTTATGAAATATGTCCTAAAAAAATTTATATTTAATGTTACTTGCACAATTGACAAAAAACTTATATATAATCCAATGAAAACAAAAAGCTAATGTTAATTTTTTCAAAACTCGGTAGCTGGCGATTGACACACTAATGCGTAACAGGGTACATATGTATTTGGGGGCATTCTTATTTGAAATCATCGAACTACCTGGGGTCCGAACCAGCGACCCTTGGTATACAAGGCAGGCGCCCTACCAACTACACCAATCCCGAGTGCAAGCATTTTTTTTTTTAATTTATGAATTTAAATTAAAATTGTTGGAGCGAATTTTTAGATAATCGAAAAAAAAAAAACGGAAAAAGTACATTAGTAAAATACAAGTACTTTTCATGTTCTGTATCAGGGGTGTAATTAACTTAAATATAAAATTTCAACCTCATAGCTCTTTTCGTTCTTTAGATCTTTTGTTCACTGACAAACCATTTTTTGCGGGACTCACTTTCAAGGGACCTTCATCAAAATCTCTACATCGAATTTTTGACATAAATCCACTACATTCTCTATCTATATATATATTAACATATACGTATATATAGGTAAGAGAAAGTAAAAATTCAATAACAATTTCGTAAGAGGGGGTGAGTAATTCAATAACCCCAATTCTGAAATGGGCCGAATATTAATATGCATTGGCTACTAACATCTTTTAAACAAAAAAAAAAACAAAACATACATCCTATTTTATTAATAAATAAATAAATCCATTTATTTTTATCTCATCAAAATACAAATCATGTAAAATATAAAAAAAAAATTTATCTCTATCCGTTAATCTTCCTATGTGATAGAACTATATAATTATATATTAGTCGATATGAAAGCCTCACCCTAATTATTATCTTTAATGTAAATCAAAACTTTTAAGTTAGCAAATTGGAGTAGTAAAATAAAACTGCATGTTGCCCTGTTCACCCTGTATTTATTAATATTTAACTCACGATATCAATCATAGCCTTATTTTGAAGACATTAAGAAGTCATTAGTTTAACAAATATAAACACCAGACGATGTCACGCTCAAAATCAGTGCAACTGTCGACGGTGATTTCCGCAATTTCACCAACCGATAGTAACCAACAATAGAATGAAAATTGAGTAAATTACTTCTTTTTCTCTCTCATCTATACCCTGATTTTAAAATTCATTATTCAAATTTACTTCCGATAACAATATAATTAAAATCTTTCATAGATATAATTGTGATTAATCGATCCATCATTGGTTTTATTTTGTAATCTCCTCTCCATTTATTTATATTAGCTTATAAATTAAGATATATTATAAACCGAATCATTTATCACTCTTTTTTTTTTGAGGGGGGTGGATTTATTTTATCGCAATAGAAATAATATTTTATTAATTTTTTTTCTCTTTTTTTTATACCTTTATTCATTGGTTAAACATGACATTTCAGCTCTCTTTTTTTTTTTAATCCGCAGTTGTTTTAAAAAATTTCATTTTTATTATTTTTGTTGTCGTCAATTATCCAGTAGAAAATATAATGTTTCTTTATTAACATATATTTAATTACTAAATGTCCTTTTGGCGTTTATTTAATTGGCTAATTTTTTTTTTTTTAACGAAAGAAATATAATCTAAAGACCTGAAATTTAAATAAATTTAATTTTTATTTTGTTCGTTCTTTTTTATGACAATGAAACACTAATATTTTATATTTTTACTTTCTCTTACCCTATATATGAAATTATAGAGAGAAAGTATTGGATTAATATCAAAAATTCGAGATTTTTATATTTGAAAATGGTATTTAAATTTAAGCTGGTATTCGATTAATCTAGTTGTAATTATATTGATTAAAAACACTAGACGATATCTTTATATCCATCGGACCATTAGGGGGCTCTAGGGAGGGAGGGCAATATATTCTTTTCTTGAATAGTGGGTGAGCAAAGTTGTGCGCTCGGCTTAGTCCGACCCTTTATTTTTTAATAGGGCCTTGCAGAGGCGTACCGAGGCAGTTGGGGGCCTGGGGCGGCACTAGAAGAGGGGCCCTCATATTTAATTTTTTTTGGGGGGGTGCTCATCTTTAAATATTCTTCTCCTCCATACACAAAAATATTTTTAAAATACTGTATAACCCTGAACGCCAAGGGCCTCGGGGCCTCTCAAAGAGAAATTTTCATTAAATTTTGTTTTTTTTTTATATAAATTTTTCCGTTTTTACTTGAGCCCTGAGGGCCCCGGGGCCTCTCAAAGAGAAATTTTCATTAAATTTTGTTTTTTTTTTATATAAATTTTTCCGTTTTTACTTGAGCCCTGAGGGCCCCGGGGCCTCTCAAAGAGAAATTTTCATTAAATTTTGTTTTTTTTTTTTATATAAATTTTTCCGTTTTTACTTGAGTTCTGAGGGCCCCGGGGCCTCTCAAAGTGAAATTTTCATTAAATTTTGTTTTTTTTTATCTAAATTTTTCCGTTTTTGCTTGAGCCCTGAGGGCCCCAAGGCCTCTTAAAGTGAAATTTTCATTAAATTTTGTTTTTTTTTATCTAAATTTTTCCGTTTTTGCTTGAGCCCTGAGGGCCCCGGGGCCTCTTAAAGTGAACTTTTCATTAAATTTTTTTTTTTTTATAAATATATGGGGGCCTATGCCGGCTCGGGGCCTGGGGCGGACCGCCCCCCTCGCCCCCCCCCCTCGGTACGCCACTGGGGCCTTGCCCGTCCGATTTCATTTGCATGCCCGTCCTCCTAATCAGTTTATTAAAGGGAAATTTAGACTTGCTACCCGCCCATAATTTTTTTCATGGTCTTCAAAACCCACAGGCCGGGCAGGGCGAATATTCAATTATTTTAAACTTGATTCAGTGTATTTTCATTTGGGCAAAAACCATATGGGCTTTAAAATTAAGGGGAAAACTACTGATCACGTCCCGAGACGCCGCCCGCCAGGGCCAAGTTGGGAATGGCGCGGCGAAGCCGCGCCTTCTCAACTTGTATTTAATATATTTGTTGGTATAGACCTAATTACTTGATACATATTCCGATATTGTGATCTTTATACAGTATATACATTATTACAAAAATTCTTCGGAAGTACTGGAGGTTTTTGTATAGCTTCTTAACCCTGAAATACGATTCAAATATTTATACTAATACATAAGCCTTAGTGCTTTTGTTTTGTTAGTTGACTGGCTTAGAACAAAAGAGGTTCGAATGCCTGTGTATTTATTTCCATTTTCATTTTCACCATTTCTTACTTTCGGCCACGTGAAGAAAGGGGGAGGGGACTTCCCTACTTGAAATACTTAAATAATTCTAGTTCCCCCTTGACCCCTCGATATTGCCACGAGTCACTAATGCAATGTCCTTAAATGATAAACAAGAGCTTAAAGATAACGACAACTTTTTAAAGGCCATAATTAATAATGCCTTCTCGTGCCTGGAGTCCCGGGTTCCAAGAGAGAAAATTTAAATTTGATGCTTGAAGTGGTTTCGAAACTGGGGAGGAGGACCTCACAATAAAGAATTAAAACTTCAATTTTTGAATATTTAAATTTTATGTACGATATTAGAGACTATTTGGCCAATAATAAAAAAAAGCAAAGGTGTGGGGTCGTAGGACCACCGGCAAGGACGATGTTCCTCACGCCTTTTCTTCAACTCAGAATAATAAATAATTTAATATGAATAAGGGAGCTGCGGCCGCTGGAACCTCTTGCTCGCCCTCGGCGAACAATTTCCCGCCTACGGTAGATAAAAGGAAATAAAGAGAAGATGGGCATGGCCTCGCCAAGACTTCGGCTAATCTCGTCTTCCTCCGCAGTCGCTCGGGCGCTGGGAACGCATGTTTGTTAGGAACGCGTTTTTGTTTCGTTACATTTTCTTCGTTCTAATAAAATTTCAATATTCAAAAATTGAAGTTTTTGTCCAATTCCTCCATTTTCGACAAGTAACCACTTATAGCATCAAATTTGAACAATTCTCTTGTCCAGTTTCGAATTCAAGCAAATAAAAAAAATTTATTTCAATTGAATTGATTAATAAATGTTGAAAATTAAATAGGTATGCGGTCTAAATGGCCTTAAATGTCGAAAAAGCCTTCAACAAATAAAAAATATTAATAAAAACCAGAAAATTACCTTCAGAATAAAATAAATTTTTATTTCTTAATTTCTTTGAGCTATCATTACAAAGATTTTTGTAATTTTACTAAAGTATTTCAACTGAATACATGTATCTAAAAACATGCTCTAAGTGATAGAAGCTTTTAATATTTTTTTTTAGAGCACTACTGTGAAATTTCAAAGTCTTGTTTGAAATAAT
Organism: Euborellia annulipes; assembly: GCA_023213315.1. NCBI lineage: Eukaryota > Metazoa > Arthropoda > Insecta > Dermaptera > Anisolabididae > Euborellia > Euborellia annulipes. The sequence continues at coordinate 7,661 of JAKCPI010014452.1, read as the reverse complement.
GAGAATTTTCCCAAGCAGCCTCCTAAAGATTGTAAATTAACTAGTCAATGTATAGTTTAAAATAAGGAAATTCGCGAGATGAGTTTGTGTTTGATTGAACAAATCGCGCTCACTGGACTCGAACCAGGCAGAGCTCTACTATCGCCAATCCCTTAATTGCTTATATTTTATTTTAATTTTCCATTTTCCCGGACAATTATCACAAAAAATTATTTTATTATAAAAAAATAAAAGAAGAAAATAAATATTGTCACATCTTATAACAACAAATCATTTATTTCTTTGCTAACTCATATATCCAAAAAGTTTTTCTTCCAACAAATGTCTCTTATGTGATGGTAACAAAATAAACATTCATCATTTGTCTCGATGTCTGATATCCAATGCTGTGAGTCAAAAACAAAAATAGCCGTCTATAGAGAGAAAAAAAACCATCTTATATTTAAAAAAAATCTTTCAAGTTTTTCCATTCAGTTTTTTAATAACTTCATACATTGAGAGTGAGTTGAAAGCATAGGCGTAGCCACGGGGGGGTTTTGGGGGTTCAAACCCCCCATTGGACCCAAGCCATGACTAGATATTTAAGCTCTATAATGCAAAATACTTTTTCTCTCTATATATTTCATATATAGGGTAAGAGAAAGTAAAATATAATAATTTTCTCTAGCTTAAAAAATAAATAAATAAAACGCAAAAAATTCGAGAAAATTCAGAATTTTCCCATTTAGACCAGGCGCTGGAGGTAGTTGAGTATGCAAAATCTGAGGACCGAATTCTGACAATGGATTTGGGCTAAGAATAGCTCCCAGAATAAGGATCCGGATCTTGCCGGGCCAATTTTTGGTCCAATTTTTTTTTACCCCCACCCCTCTTATTTCCATAGGAAATCAATGGAATGCATGCTAAGATGATGTGAAGATTTGCAATTATGGTCAAATTCGAGTACTTAAAACCTCAAAGAATGAAAAAACTGTCTTGTCAGCAACTGAGGGGATCCTCTATAGTCCCCTGAGAAGTACTATCTTGCCACCAGTTGTGGTGGTCCCCTCTAACCCCTTCATCTCTTTTCTCTCTCTCTGTTATAAATTTAAATATACGGCCTAAACACCACGCCAAATTGTGGGGACCGGCAATTATGTTCATAATCCACTACCTGGTATCCCAATCAATGAAAAATACTATCTTGCCGCCAGCTGCGGTGGTCCCCTTTAACCCCTTCACCTCTTTTCTCTCCCTTTATTATAAATTTAAATGTACTGCCTTAAAACCATGCCAAATTGTGGGGACCGGCAATTATGTTCATAATCCACTACCTGGTACCCCAATCAATGAAAAATACTATCTTGCCGCCAGCTGCGGTGGTCCCCTTTAACCCCTTCACCTCTTTTCTCTCCCTTTATTATAAATTTAAATGTACTGCCTTAAAACCATGCCAAATTGTGGGGACCGGCAATTATGATCATAATCCACTACCTGGTACCCCAATCAATGAAAAATACTATCTTGCCGCCAGCTGCGGTGGTCCCCTTTAACCCCTTCACTTCTTTTCTCTCTCTCTGTTATACATTTAAATATACTGCCTAAACACCACGCCAAATTGTGGGGACTGGCAATTATGTTCATACTCCACTACCTGGTGCCCCAAGCAATGAAAAATACTATCTTGCCGCCAGCTGCGGTGGTCCCCTTTAACCCCTTCACTTCTTTTCTCTCTCTCTGTTATAAATTTAAATATACTGCCTAAACACCACGCCAAATTGTGGGGACCGGCAATTATGCTCATAATCTACTACCTGGTGTATTTATAATAAAGGGAGAGAAAAGAGTTGAAGGGGTTAAAGGGGACCACCGCAGCTGGCGGCAAGATAGTATTTTTCATTGATTGGGGTACCAGGTAGTAGATTATGAACATAATTGCCGGTCCCCACAATTTGGCGTGATGTTTAGGCCGTATATTTAAATTTATAATAAAGGGAGAGAAAAGAGGTGAAGGGGTTAAAGGGGACCACCGCAGCTGGCGGCAAGATAGTATTTTTCATTGATTGGGATACCAGGTAGTGGATTATGAACATAATTGCCGGTCCCCACAATTTGGCATGGTGTTTAAGGCCGTATATTTAAATTTATAACAGAGAGAGAGAAAAGAGATGAAGGGGTTAGAGGGGACCACCACAACTGGTGGCAAGATAGTACTTCTCAGGGGACTATAGAGGATCCCCTCAGTTGCTGACAAGACAGTTTTTTCATTCTTTGAGGTTTTAAGTACTCGAATTTGACCATAATTGCAAATCTTCACATCATCTTAGCATGCATTCCATTGATTTCCTATGGAAATAAGAGGGGTGGGGGTAAAAAAAATTGGACCAAAAATTGGCCCGGCAAGATCCGGATCCTTATTCTGGGAGCTATTCTTAGCCCAAATCCATTGTCAGAATTCGGTCCTCAGATTTTGCATACTCAACTACCTCCAGCGCCCGCTCTAATTGAAAAGAATTGATTTTTGTTATGCTTTATAAAAAATTAAAGCCGCTTAAAATTGATTAAATCTCGCAAATGAAAAATAATAAAAATTATTATATAAATAAATTTTTTATTTTTTTGAAAAATTGCGGCACTTAATTAAGAAAGGGTGGGCCCGAGCCACCTCGAGGGGGGTCCAGGGGGGCGAAGCGAAGGTGGGGTAAGTGACTAGTCATATATTTCATTAGACGCCTTATACTGCCCTATTAGTCGGGGTGGGGGGGAGAAATAATCCTAAACCCCCCCATCAAAAATTTCTGGCTACGCCTATGGTTGAAAGCTTTGCTTTTGTCTTTTGCATTGAAAAACTCACCCCCTCGATTTTCTTTATTGACTTTTCCCTTTATTTGCTTATGTTTTATTTATTATATTTACAATACTTTAATAAATCATTGGTTTTCAATTAAATTATAGTGATCTCATATTATTATTAAAAGGATTTTTGAAAAGGGAGTCTTTTTTTTGGAATTTGAAGTCTTTTTGACAATAAAATTTAAATAAAATTTTGACTCCCAGTTTATTAAGTTGCATACTTGACTAAACTTCCCTTGGTCTAAAGTTAGCTGGCGAAATTTTTATATTAACCAAATTCAAAGGAATTTTTTTTTTTTACTATTGGTTAACTTTAAAATCCTTTTTACTTTCTCTTACCTCTCTATATATGTTAATATATAGAGAGCAAGTATTGGATTCCTGGCAAAAATTTAATGTCGAGATTTTGATGGATATACACGTTTTGAAGTCCACTGAGTCCAAAAAAGTTGTTTTCGCGACATGGTCTGTCTGTGGGTGTGTGTGTGGTGTGTGGGTGGGTGGGTGTGTGTTCAATTTTAAGCATGAAGGAATTGAGCTAGGAAGTTGAAATTTTATATTTAAGTTTTGTACCCTCTTGGACCGTAAAAATAAGCTTTTAATCAAAATCGGCCTAAAAGTACTAGTACTTTACTGATGTACCTTTTCAGTTTTTTTTTTTTTTTGTTTTCTCAAAATTCGCTCCAAAGATTTTGATTAAAATTCATAAATCAATTATTTTTTGATGCTCTTTAAAATGAATATTCTCATTTTGTCATTGAAATCTTTTGAAGGCCACTTTACTCTTGTATTTCATAGAGAAGATAGGAGAAATGTTGCCATGGTAACAAAATATATTTATATTTTTCCCATACTTATAAATTTTACATTTTGAATTCTAATATATGGGCGGAAACTAAATATATCTCAAACGAAACAGGCCAAGAATTATCAATACTAGAAGCAGGAGGTTTACTTGGCGTGTAGTTGCAGGTGGAGATGCAATATGGGAATAAATAAATAAATAAAATTTATTTATTGTCAGGATTTTTTATTATTAACGACCAACCGCAGTTAATTGGTTTCGGTTAACAAAAGTAACCATCATCAGGTCTGAAATTTACAAAATATGTCTTACCGCATTTTATCAATTAATTTTTGTAAATTTCAGACCTGATGATGGTTACTTTTGTTAACCGAAACCAATTTACTGCGGTTGGTCGTCAATAATAAAAATCCTGACAATAAATAAATTTTATTTATTTATTTATTCCCATATTGCATCTCCACCTGCAACTACACGCCAAGTAAACCTCCTGCTTCTAGTATTTATAAATATATCTCGACACGAAAAATCTGGTGTGACAAGCACAGAACACAACTTTCGATTTCCGAAGGTAAGAGGAAGTTGTCTGCTGTGCGACCAGTCACACCAGATTTTTTTGTTGAATTTCCGAATAAAAATAAAAAATATTCTTTTTGCTGACGTTTCGTATGTCTATCACTCACTTCTTCAAGTCCTCAATATTTATTCGGTTTTTTTTTTTAATATTAAATACGATTATCGATTACTACTAATCGAAAACATTAGAGAAGAGAATTAATAAAACAATTTGTTTATTTATTATATTTCATCAATATTGTCATTCGCTTTTTCCATTAATATGACGCATGCTTTTATTTTAGTAATTAAATAAGTGTTCATTTATTCATATAAATTAATTTCGCTTTGCATACTAATTAATAAACGACGAGCCATTAATTTATTATTAGTTCTATAATTATCATTATTTTAAAATATAATTCTTTTTTTCATGTTGATTATAAAAAATTTTTCCAAATGATTAATATATTATAATTAAATATCAAAAAGTATTTGAATTTTTTTTTTTCATTCGTTTTATTTTGCGTGCAAAGCAAACTTAAAGAAGAAAAAGATAAACATCAACAATTTTGACGTGACAACGTCTTACAAATCATGTTAGAGGGTCATGCAAGAAAAAGTTTATCGGCTTGAATAACTCCTCTGTCTTAAGAGGTATAATTATGGGGAATATACGGTTAGAAAGAATGAGTTTCCAGCTAAAGATTTCACCATTTATTTTTTTCCTATCATTTTATTTTACCGCGCTGCGGTAAATTCTAATTTGAGATTTTAAACCCCTGTAGATTCCAAACGACTAATCCGATCAGACTAAATGGGATGTCATTTGGTGCGGAAAGAAAACCTCTAAGAGAATAAATAAAAAAATCCCGAGTAATTAAGTCCAAAATTAGTTTTTTTCTCGAAAAACCTCATTTTTTAGGCAAAAAAATATCGAAAAATAGCCCTACTTGTGCAACGCATAGCGACTTGACCATAAAAGCTACATTAAATCTAAATATAGTTTTAGAAAGAGTGGTTCAATACCCCGGGGTGTTTTTTTCTTTTTTTTGATATGACGTCATTTTACCGCATGAGAGCACTCGGCGGGATTTCGTTTTTCGAAAATTTAAACCCCTGTAGATTCCGAACGGCTAATCAGATCTGACTAAATGAGATGTCATTTGGTGCAGAAAGATAACCTCTAATAGAATAAATAAAAAAATCCCGAGTAATTAACTCAAAAATTTGTTTTTTTCTCGAAAAACCTCATTTTTTAGGCAAAAAAATATCGAAAAATAGCCCTACTTGTGCAACGCATAGCGACTTGACCATAAAAGCTACATTAAATCTAAATATAGTTTTAGAAAGAGTGGTTCAATACCCCGGGGTGTTTTTTTCTTTTTTTTGATATGACGTCATTTTACCGCATGAGAGCACTCGGCGGGATTTCGTTTTTCGAAAATTTAAACCCCTGTAGATTCCGAACGGCTAATCAGATCTGACTAAATGAGATGTCATTTGGTGCAGGAAGATAACCTCTAAGAGAATAAATAAAAAAATCCCGAGTAATTAACTCGAAAATTTGTTTTTTTCTCGAAAAACCTCATTTTTTAGGCAAAAAAATATCGAAAAATAGCTCTAATTGTGCAACGCATAGCGACTTGACCATAAAAGCTACATTAAATCTAAATATAGTTTTAGAAAGAGTGGTTCAATACCCCCAGGGCTTTTTTTTCTTTTTTTTGATATGAAGTCATTTTACCGCATGAGAGCACTCGGCGGGATTTCGTTTTTCGAAATTTTAAACCCCTGTAGATTCCGAACGGCTATTCAGATCAGACTAAATGAGATGTCATTTGGTGCAGAAACAAGATCCTCTAATAGAATAAATAAAAAAATATCGAGTAATTAACGCTAAAATTAGTTTTTTTCTCGAAAAACCTCATTTTTTAAGCATAAGTCGCCCTTAATGGATAAAAAAAGCCACACCTGTCATATATTGTTTCAATGAAAATGTTTGAACATGTTTATTTATGAAAACAAACTACTAGTAAAAAAAAACAATACTTTCTCTCTTATATTTCAATATAGGTAAGAGAAAAAAATTTTTTTGAAGTCAAGCAAAAGACGTTGTCACGTTAAAAAGCCACCGGCTGTGTAGAAGACACAGCCAACACCTAATTTTTTTATATTAATGTTAATTTTTCCAATTGTTTTATTTGATTGGCCTAACTATGTTACTTTATATGATTTAACTTAAAATTACGTCAATTTGGATTACTATGTTTTATTTTAAATTCGTTTATAATTATGGGAATTCTCGTGATGATAAGTAACGTAACAGAATGAATATCAAGCATTTTATTTACGTTCTCTTAAATTATACTGTAATACTAAGCTATTCCCCTTAGTTGCCGAATAAAAAATAACGTACAATAATTAATAATTAAAAAAAAAAGAAATTTTTAATATTTATTTTCTTTCTCATTTACAGAGTGAACAGGTGTAAAATTTGGATAGAAAATGTCCGACTTCTATTTTTCTCTCTCTATCAGGCCAAACAAAATTATGTCATGAATTAAAAAAGCACATCAGTAAAGTACTAGTACTTTTTGGCCGATTTTAAAAGCTTATTTTCACCCCTTGGGGGGGGGTGTCTAACTTAAATATAAAATTTCAACCTTGTAGAGCTGAAAATCGATATGTACTGTAAATGCACATTCATTAATACTTTCACATTTAATTAAAATAATTTACAAAATAGAAATTTAATGTAATGTAAAAAGTATTTCTCGTTTTTCTCAAAACTTTACATTTAGTTATTATCTAGCTCTTGGACTCCTATCTTCAATTATAATGAGAGTGAAAGAGAAAGGAGATTGGTCCAGGCGACTTGTCAAGGTCAACGAGATCATAAAAGACGACAATCGGGAGTTGCATCATCGCCCAAAATAGATTGGCGCCCAGACGTCTGTGTCTGTCAATCTACTAAGCAACCTGAAAATATTGTCTCTCGAAGATGATTGTTTAGATGCTCAAATTGGGAAATTTCTTTTAAACAAAAGTTGTTCAAAATGATGAATAAAACAATTTTGTTTAAACAAATTATTTAAATAAAATTAATATTTCAAGGATATATTTTAATTTTTCTATTTCCTTCATCAGAAAAGCAATAGAGATTATTATTGTTAATGCCAAACTGTACTGAATCAAGGAATGGATGACCTACAAGGAGCAAGAGAATGAGAGAAGTGTAGTCTAGAAACCTCAAATCAAAATAATCTCACTTTAAAAGTCCTTAAAATAAATTCGAAAAGACCAAAGACGCAGTCTTTTCTCGAGTAACTTGTGGTCAAAAAAGCAACAAATTCAATCCACTCATGCACACAACAAACAAAAGAAAGCAATATGTCATAAAGCCATAAATAAAATGAAAGAGACTAAATTTTATTTTTTTATTACCTAATAAAATTTGAACTTGACT